>JAXQQM020078117.1:0-14664 GCA_034641835.2 Pinus albicaulis | reverse complement strand
TATCAGAGCTAACGTTTAGCACTCAGGCTAAATGGGCCCTAGAGATATAAAATTATCTAATATGAATTTGTATCTATGATATAGAGTGGTATCATAGCTTTGGTTCAAACTGTAAGACCCAAGGGATAGATATATACCACAATAATAATTTTGGAGTTCTACTTCAAAGAACCAAGTTTCAACATTAGGTTGAATAGGCTTGGAGTAGAGAGAGTTAAATTTGAATATATTTTTTTCTAGCATTGATGATTTAAACCTTTCTGATTTATTTAACTTATGTCTAGATGTGCCAAACAATTGTTTCATGTCATCATAACTTGTTTTTGGTAAATCCAAAGTAACTTAACATGTTTACTCTAATTTATCATTTGCTTATACTGGCATCTTTGTGTGTTATTCCAACACATAAGAAGATATAGTTTCTAGTATAAAGATAAAACAAATGTGCAACAGAATGGTCCAATAAAAAATGGATAGAACTTCTCATAATAGAGAAGAAGAATCAAATGATAGGAGGGTTGCAGTGACTCCTCCTAATTGTATGGAGACCCTTATAAGCCTAAGGGATGAACTAGGAATTTATAAGGATGATAATGAGAAGAATATTAGGGCGTATGAAAAGAAGGAAGAAGTTAATGTTGTGATATTACAAAGTTTGTCAAAATTGAAATTAATAAAATAGCATGAACCTCGTGCTAGTAATTGGGGCAGGCTTAGATCCAAAAAAGTCCATAGCCCATATGAAATCCAAAAGCATGGACCAAGGACCAACAAGGAAAAAATAATCTAACTAAGAAAAAAGCACAAGAGTGCAAGTGAGGATACTTTAGCAGACACCTTTGAGGATGGGACTAATAGTTCTAATAAACTATCTAGAACAACAACTAAATCCAAAATACATAAGAATAAGAAGAGGGCTAAGGAGAGTATGTTTCATGAATAATTTAAGGAAAACCTCCTACCTTCGATGGGGAAGTTAAAAATAAAGAAGAGGATGAAGCATGGATTTTGTGCCTATGGATATATTTTAGGGTTCATATTTACTCTAAAAACATGAAGGCATGAGTGGCCATATTTAATTTCAAAGGAAGAGGTCACATATGGTGGGAAAACCTCAAGAATGTTAAGAGAATTCAAGAGAAGAAGGTAACCTGGAGTAAGCCTGAGAGATACTTAGAGAAGAAATACTTGTTTGAAAGGTATTACAAACGAAAAATTAAATAATTCCATGAGCATAAGTTGGAACAACTTCCTATGGAAGCTTATACAAACAGGTTGGTAGAACGATCGAGATATGTACCTTATATTTGCGATGAAGATAAAATTCCTATGCTTCCTTAATGGATTGCCACAGTCCTATCAAGCCTTAATATAATTCAAAGAACTAAATATGTTAGAGTATGTTGTTTGAAAGACTATTTGTAAGTATTATTATGGTCATTTGAAGCATAAGACTCAATTCTAGACACATGGAAAAACAAAGAAAATACTAGCTTCAAGAAGAAAGGATCAATATCATCACTTTACAAGAAGGCTAGAAAAATTGTTAAGTATATCCTACTAGCTAAGAGTGAATTTTAACAAAATTTTCTTGCTCCAGGTGGGAATAATCTAGTTTGACCAGCAAGAGAAAATGTCAAAGAACCTAGGAAAAATTTGATAAAGTGTTGGGGTTGTGGGGAAGAGAACTTTTTAAAAGACTTTCCACACTGAAAATAAGACAGAAGAAGGGTGTACAACATCCAAGAGGATACTACCATCAACGATGTATCCTAAAGTGTACCTCAGCTTTGTGTAGCCATGGAAAACAAATAAGTGTAACACCAAGCCCATTAGAGCAAATTTCATTCTAAAAGTTCCCATGAAATTTTTGTGTACATAATATGTAAACCAATCAAAATATTTTAAATTTAGAAGACATACATGTAAATATTTTGGAGAGAAAAGATGAAAACTACTTTATTAATGGTATTTTGGGCTTACCTTCTTGTAGGTTTACTTGACTTTCAAGTGTAGAAACTTGTTGGATGAAAAATTAAATTCCACATCCAATGAGTACTCATTATCCATACTTCTTAGAATACCCACATTGATAAAAATTGAAGATGCATTAAAAAACACATTTTTTAATGCATCTTCAATTTTTATCAATGTGGGTATTCTAATAAGTATGCATAATGGATACTCGTTGGATGTGGAATTTAATTTTGCATCCAAAAAGTGTCTACACTTGAAATTTAAGTAAACCTATAAGGATGTAAGCCAAAAATACAATAAAAAATGTAGTTTTATTCTTTTCCCTCCAAAATTCACGAGGCTTATTTTATTATTTTAACGATATTTTATTATTTTCCCTTAGGAGGCCACTTTTAGGCTGATATTTCCTCTAATGTCAACAACAAATATGGAAGGTACACTTTCCAACTGTCCTATTTCAATTTTAATTGACCATGTTTCTAATCTCAATTATGTCACTCCACAAGTTTTTAAATATGTGTCTTGTAGAGGACACAACATGTCAAGTCATGGTTGGTTCAATTACCCACTAGAAACAAAAGTAACATGACATATTCTATTGAACTGTGCTAGTTTGAGATGACTCAAATGCCTACACAAAACACTTTAAATGTATTTCCATTAGGGTCGTATGACCTACTAAGTAGCATGGATTGGCTGCCAAGTTAGACAACTACCATAAAATTTTGGAATGCGTAGATGATGAAGGAGAACAAAGGATAATGCAAGGAGTGTAGAATCCTATTTTTGTGAGATAGATTTTAGCTATGCTATTGAAGAAATTTTGCAAAAAAGGATTCCCCTTCTATGCCATACAAGTGACAATTTCAGCAGATCATGGTAAGATGAAGATTGAAAATCACCCCATCCTATAGGAATATAGTGATGCATTTCTTGAAGATATGTCAAATTTCCATCTAAGAGGGACATTTATTTCTCAATAGATCTAAATACATGAATAATGCATGTATCTGGGGAACCCTGTAGAATGAGCACACCTGAGTTAGTGGAGCTGAATATATAGCTAAAAAAATGTTGGGAAAATTGTATATCTGACCCAATGTGTCACCCTATGAAGCTACAGATTTGTTTATTAAGGAGGAGGATGGCACGCTTAAGTTTTATTTTTATTATATATGGATAAATAAAACATCTGTTAAAAATAAGTATCAATTTCCTAGCATAAGTTATCTCTTTGACCAACTGAGATGATCCATAGTGTTCTTAAAGATAGATTTGAGATTTGAGGTCTATATATCATCCAGTCTAGATGAAGGAGGATATACATATGAATACATTCGTAACTAAATATGAACACTATGAATTGGTATTGGTACCATTTGGATTAACTAATGCACAAACCTCATTTATGTGTCTAATGAATAATATTCTCAACAAATACTTGGATAAGTATGTGTTGGTTTTTATTGATGATATTCTAGTATATTTGAAGAATAAAGAGAAGCACTAAGATCACCACAAAATTTTGTTGAAAATGTTACAAAATCATCATTTGTACACCAAGTTCAGCAAGTGTGACTTCTTTCATTCACATGTTCACTAGTTGGGTCATTTTATCTCAAAGGAAGGAGTAGTAGTTGATCCTAAAAAATATTAAGGCCATTTTAGAGTGGCTTGTTCCAAAAAATGTAATAGAAGTAAGATATTTTATTGGGTTAGTAGGATATTATAGGATATTCATTCAATGGTTCTGAAGGATTGGACACTCGATTATAGCATTGTAAAATAAGGTAGAAAAGTTTCAATAAATATCTGAGTGTGCATTGATCTTTAAGCAGCTAAAGAAACTTCTCGCCCATGCCCCTATTCTAAAAATTACAGACTTGGATAATGACTTCGTAGTTTGCACAGATGCTTGCAAGGAGGGACTCACCATTTTTCTCTTACTAGATGGACATGTGATCAATTATGAGTCTAGTAAATTAAATGAGCACGCTATGAACTATGTAACACATGATTTATATCTTGCAACCATTCTACAAGCTTTAAAGATGTGGAGACAGTACTTACTTGGGAGAAATTTCATACTAATTATAGATCACAATGTGCTGAAGTATTTTTTTTATCATCCCTATTTGAAAGCTATGAAATATAGATGAATGGTCCTTATTAATGAATTTTATTTTGAAATAAAGTACATTAAAGGAAAATAAAATCCAATGGTTGATGCACCTAGAAAAAACATGCAAGTGATGCACATCAAAACCATAAGCACATGTGAGATATTCATCAAAAAAATAATACGAGAAGTGTTCCAGGAAGATTAGCACTTCCAACATGTAAGTGTTTGCTTGCAACAAGAGCCTAAGGGGCCTTTGGAAGAACACAATTAGCTAACCATAGATGGATTATTAATGTATCATAGGAAAAATGTACACACCCAATGTAGCTAACTAGAATAAGCTCATAATGGATAAATTTCATAGAAGACCAAATGTAGGTCACCTAGGATATCAAAAGATGATAATAACTACCAAGAAAATTTTATTATTTTCCAAGAATAAAGAAAGAAATACGGTTTAATATACCATAAAATGTTTAGAATGCCAGTAGCTTAAATTGGAATGCAAATACCCAGTAGGATTTTTGTATCCAATACCATTTCTAGAATGGAAATGGGAATTCATATCAATGGACTTCATCACTAGTCTACCAAGAACCCCTAGGAAGCATGACATAGTCATGGTGGTGGTGGATAAGTTGAGCAAGTTAGCTCACTTTATAGCTATGAAATCTACATATAAAGAAATTTATATTTCCCAAATTTTCATGAAGGATATTTTCATATTACATGGTATTCCCAAGAAGATCGTATCCAATTAGGACACAAATTTACATCAACTTTTTGGGAGGCCTTATTTGTAGGTTTTGGAAATAAATTAGCATTGAGCATAGTTTATCACCCTCAAATTGATGGATAGACATAAATATTAAAATCGAATATTAGAATACATGCTCATGATGTATGCTATGCAATATCCCCAAAAATGAGAATATTTCTACCTTTGGTATAGTTTGCTTAAAAAAATTTCTATCAAGAATCATTAAATATGAACCCTATTAAAGATCTATATGGAACAAAGTGAAATTTCCCAAGTGGGGATAATCCAGTGAATAGAGTCACACTTGGGAAAGATATGTGTATACAGTGCTATAAATTTGTCAATCAAATGGGTCTCCTCGATATGAAGTCCCAATTAGACCTCACACCATTTGGAATAGGAGCCCCATCCAGAGCATCGGCCCAGCCACCATAACTCTTAGGTTTTCCTTGGATGGAATGAATAACATAAGAGAGTATACACATAAACTTTGAAATCATCAAGTAAGTTGACACTGTGAAACACAAATTTCAATGCGCAAGAGAATACTTTCATGAGACGGAAGTAAGAGTGAGTCTCTGGAAGGAAAATAATAGTACTATCCTAAGAGAGGCACACGAGATCAAGGAAAAATTCATTAGTTATATAGCTTCACATAGACCCAAAAAACATTAAAGAAAATACAACACACATTCAATACGTTAAGTACCAAAGCCAATGAAGTAGTTCAATTTACTTTGTACATATGAAAAAAACATATATCGCAAACTTCTAAAGAATATTCATACACTATTCATGGTCTATGCATGAAAATGTGTTGGCTCAACGAGCTTCTGATTATTAGGTGAAAGATCCAAGTACACAATCACAATGGTGAGACATTAGCTCCAATAGTGGAACATTAAGTCACTCCTTGCTTCTCCAAAGGATGATATTCTCTCTTATGCCAAGCTCGAGAAGCCAAGGCTATCTCTCCAAATTCTAAGCCTCCAAAATCCCTTTTCTTGAGTTATGAGGTTTCTTTTAGAACAAGAGGGATGACCTTTCACATCCTCTATGCATCTTGAGTTACCGTCATGACTCTTGGACTTCTAATGTGACCTTTGGAATTCTATGTGACTTTTGGACTTTTCCTAAAGACTCTTTTGTCCATATATGACTATGTGAATTTTCATAATCCACATATTACTCTTGGATTTCCACATATTAAATTTTTTCCTTTCCTTTTGATAAATACATCATCACATCCAAAAATTATGTGGTAAGCCACATGGACACACATGAAACTATGATGACACCGGTACAAGTCACAACTTGACAATGATGACATGGACTTCATGATGAGGTGGAAATTCCAAACTATTCTTCTTGATGGTTTGTCTTCAATCTTTGTGAGAGGTTCATTCAGTACTCCATCTTCATGAGATTTCTTCTTTTTTCTTCATATTCATCCTTCAAGGGGATGAGTGATATGGAATATTCATGTGATATTGATCTTTGATATTCTATAGTAAACTAGTGTCACTTCATATTCTTGCTTGATGATCTCTTTATGGTTCTAGATTCACAAGTGTCTTCTAGAATATTCTCCTTCTCCTCCTCCATGAGCATCATCCTTTCATGTCAATATAGAGTACCTGTAAAAAAATTCACTCATGAAAAGATGACATCAACCTAGAAATATCCTAGTCTAACATTCTTCCTGAAAATCACTAAGTGAGTCGAAATTGGGTATTGGATAGGGAAGAAGGATGAAGGATTACATAGTGTGCAATTCCAGAGGTCAAGAGTGAGGTACTGATGCTTTTGTCTGTGCAATTCACAGTATTGGAGGCCCTGGAGACAAGACTTCACATTTGAGGGTCACATTGAGGTAGGCTTGCCCATTATAACTGCATAATGCATAGCTTAGGAGAGAGACAGAGAGAGCCAATGGATTGCGCAGTTGCACAGTTCAGGGAGACAAGGAGGTAGACTAATGCTTGCAACTATGCAATTCATATAAAGAGACATGATGGGAGGCATGATTTCATATTCCCAAAGGTTAGGAGGTAGTTCTTGGGAACTTTGACTATGCAGTCCTTGGAGGCAATAACTACGCATTTCATAGTTCCAAGAGACATGGATGCATTCTTAAGGCTTGAAACTATGTAATGTGAATTTCAAGGGGGAAGAGCAAGCTAAGGATGGTTTTGCATGAAACTTTATAGAAGTTGATGAACTGTGGGATCATTGAGACAAAGATGAAAACAAGCTTGGACTTGAACATGATCACACATAGCACAATTGACAACACAAAATTAAATACTTAACACTCATAATCAACATGATCCCCTTAGTGTGACCAAAAAAAAAATTATTCTCCAAGTGTGACACTTAAGATATATTTTTCGATGACAATGATGACACTGGTACAACAGTGCATAAAATTTTGGAATGAGTCTAATACATGTCTACATGATAGATAGGACCCATTGGTACCAAATTTTCCTATTGAAATGAACCATAACTCCACTTTTACAACATGCGACACTTCCCATGCCACAAGATGACACTTGATAAACGAAGAGAAAAGTGAAAAAGACACTTGAAAAGGCTTAAATAAAGTGAAAGAAACACATGCTAGAGCAAAGATAACATGAAAATGACACTTATTAAAGTGAATGAAAGAAAAAATAATATTTGTGAACACGAAAGCAACACTTGCAAAAACAAAGGTGAGCCAAAGCAACAATTGAAAAAAATCATTGAAATAGAAGTACAATTGCAATCAAAGTGACAAATACTATCAATGGATAGTGTGCACTAATTGTCGACATGTGTTGAATGGTATATCGTGCTTATGGATTGCACTGTGCCACTATCACTAGCATCTAAGCCTTACCTTTAAGAGTTGTACAATGTCTATGTGTTTTGCATCAGCTAGTGTACTTATGAATTCTCTATAATTGAGCATGTGTAAGAAAGATTTGATATCTTCAAATTTGAGGTAACATCAAATGATCATGACACAAATATGAATAATCAGAACAACAGATGCACATATCACAACTAGGCTCCAAAACAAGTGTAATAAAAATTTGAGGGTGTTTGTTCTAATGACAATAATATGTTAAAGGAAATGGAACATGAAGTAATCAACATAAAGTAGAAATTGAGGTAGCTTACGCATCGATAGATGAGCTCTATAGATCATAATAGAAAACATAAGTAATTTTTGAGTCGGGAGAGAATGTATATCTCCAAATTAAAGCAACAGATTTTACTAGAAGTGGATATCTATGCTGTTAGCACTAATATACTTTGATCCTTTTATATTTTGAGAGAGAGTAGTTCCACTAGCATATAGACTTGCCTTCCTCACAAATAAGGCACATGATGTGTTTCAAATATTATTGCTTAAAATATATATACATCATGCTAAATCATATTATCAATGACCTTAGGTGTCATGGTGTGTGTTATATTCTTTCCACAAATAGTTGCACGCCCAAGTGCTGGGAGAACTCTCCCTTGTTCATTGCGGCCGGGTGCAACAAAGGGCCTAGGAGAGGGCATCCCCCTTGTCAAGGGGTTTGTAGGGTGTTTGGTCAATTTAGTGTGTCCTAAATTGATGCATTTAATTTGTCAATCCGGGATTCGTAAGCTGATGAAGTGCGGCGCACTATATGTGCAAGATAACCTATTTCTTAACTTTTTGTCGTTTTTGGTTTTCTAAGATGAAATGGAAATTCTAAAATGAAAACAAGTATGGTTATGTTTGTTCAAGGAAATGATATCCTCTATAATTATTTACCAACTTGAAACTTAAAAAGGAATTTGAAACTTACAATGACAAAACTTGAAAGGAAATGAAAATATGCTGCTGAAATGAAAAGGTATTGCTAGTCTAATAAATCAAAACAGTGAACTAGTGAGCATGAAACCAAACTATTCTTGCTGCTGTCTAAACACAAAAGAAACTATGCTGAAAGAAATCCAAAATTGCAACAAAGTAAATCTAAATCAGATTACATCAACTTGTCTTCTGATCCCTCATCATTAGTCCAGCTATGATTTTTGGAAGTAACCATAAACAACTTGAGTAACTGATATCTAACTTGCAGAAAGTAAACTAATATCAAACCATACATTCATAATTCAATCCCTCACCATCAGTCCAGCTGTGGCTTTCGGAGGTAACTGAAGATGTCATGCACAATTTAATATTTCTAAATTTGCAGAAAGGAAACTAATATCAAACTACACATTTCATAATACAATCCCTCACCATCAGTCCAGCTGTGGCTTTCGGAGGCAACTGAAGATGTTATGAGCAGTTTAATATATCTAAATTTGCAGAAAGGAAACTAATATCAAACTACACATTTCATAATACAATCCCTAACCATCAGTCCAGCTGTGGCTTCCGGAGGCAACTGAAGATGTTATGAGCAGTTTAATATATCTAAATTTAACTACTGAAGCAAATGAGAAAAATTGAATTAAACAAAGCAGTACTGAAATTAAACAGAAACTAAGAAAAACAAATTAGCAGCAGAACAATGTTAATTCCATGTCATTAGTCAAAAAGTTATGCAAATTCCCGAGCTGCCTATCTATAACCTGAAACAAGAACACTAATCAGTAATCAATAACATAAAACATGAAAGACAGAAGTGAAATGGAAAGCATGAAAGTTTATAAACAGAAATGAAGCATATATACCATGAAAGATGTAATGTATAAACATGTGAATGGATTATGGCACAATGAGCTTTAAAGAAATAAAATAAGAACTATACAATAATGCACAGAACCTTGGCAAGTGCAGGGGCCCTCTACACCAGCCTTGGCAACAATCTTCAAGTACAAATTACGTTTGGAAACAGTCTTCTTATATTAAAATGCAGTCATAACAGTAAGGTAGTATTACGGCACAAAGGCAGCGTAATTACATTACAGAGCAGACTAATAAAAGATAACAGAGACTAACATAGACTAATCGAGACTAACTCCATATGCGTATGCAAACGCGTTATTTATAACAAAAGAAACATAACTAATTCCTAAAGTTTATGCTGATGGAGAACACGTAGACCATTACATCCACGGATCTAGGATCATGGCCGTATTGAAAAGTAAATCTATGAGGATTGGATGTTTGAATTCGGCTAAGGAGCCATGTATAGATGTTGATTTATCCTCCGCAATTCAGAAACGGCCATATGAACCTTCACGTGACACGAAACAGAGTCCTGTCATCGTGAGACTCTACGGTTGACTTCCATTTGGACACCTTTGACCGCAGCTTCTTTAGATGAGTTTGCTCGAGCCAATAGGACACGAACCATGTCCACATCATTTCTAACTTGCCCATGTGGCTCGTTTTTCCTGTAGACACCTGTAACATAGAGTTTCACAAAATGGCTGCGGAAAGTTGCAGCAGCTGTGGAAAGTGGCAAGATTCCGCAGCTAAATGAACAAAATCTAAATCAAACAGCAGACACAAAAATATAGTTAAAAACCATGTTAGATGCTCTTTTTCAATTAATATACAATGATATTGACAACTTGGGAGGTTCAGGTGGATGAAAAAGGTATAGAAAAGTGTATGGAAAAGATGCAGATTTGAGACTCAACAGGGGGCGGGTAGCACCCCGCACGGTTTGGGGCAAATGCCCCCCGGAAATTTGTTTTGGACCCTATTTTAGGTGGGCGGACCCCCTATGGTTTTTTCCATGGGTTTGCACATGGTTTTTGGGCATGATGGTTTTCTACCCCCCGGTATTTTGTAGATCCGATCAAGGGAACTATGTTATGTTCTAATCTAGGGTTAATGGATTGGTTTATGAATTCTTCTCGACATATCTATATATATATATATATATATATATATATATATATATATATATATATATATATATATATATATATATATATATATATATGTGTGTGTGTGTGTGTGTGTGTGTGTGTGTGTGTGTGTGTGTGTGTGTGTGTGTGTGTGTGTGTGTGTGTGTGTGTGTGTGTGTGTGTTGTAACACTAAAAGGAATATAATGAAAAATCAAAATGGTAGTCCTGATTTGGGATCTAGGGGAAAAATATTTTTGAATATATGTTTTATGTTTTATGCTCTCGCTATTGTTTATTTTCGGTTTTTTAAGAATTTGTTTGCAAGTAATTTATGTATAGGGTTAACACCTATAGATATGGGTGGAAATATAAAATTCCAATCAAAACATTATTGAATATTCAATAGGAGGGATACCACGCTCCATAATGAAGTCATCATGTGGGTGAAGATGCAATGAAAGCACTTTGGACCAGACGAAGCAACACGGAAACTAGAGGATGCCAGGAGTAAATCATAGTAATTTTGTTTTATATGTAAATTCAATTATATGTAGAGTATAACACAAAGAATTGTGTTCCTTTAAGGGGATGGGTATTGTAGTATCGCTTTTCTTATCCCCAAATTTTTTAATGTAATTAAAGGATGATAACTCTGGAGGGCCAACATGGATGTCTTGCCAAGACTATTTGATGTAAATATCTTATTTAATTAAATCAAATTGCCAAATCTAAAGAAGAGGAATAGCATATACATATCCCAATGTTTGAAATGAAAGCTTGTTCAAGGAAGTCAATAAGGAGGATAAGTAATTTTACTATCTTCCCTAAATTTAACGTTTATGAACATTGAGATTCTAGTTAAATCACCCAACTACCAGGTAGTTATGAAAAGAGTGGGGGAGGAGGTATATACTTCCCAAGCATGAGTTGCATACCATGTGGTAATCCTAGTTGAATTGGCATCCAAATGAAGGACCTAAAATCTCTTATGCATGAAGTATAACTAGGGAAAAGAAGGGGGGGGGGGGGGGCGCGCGGGGGGTGTTTCCATTTTGACGAGAGATGAGACTAAGTAATTGTGAGTGTAGCGTAAAAACAATTCCTGTGAACTCAATGTGAAATGAGTTTCCTATAAACCCATGTGTTTATTGGGGGCATAGAGGATGTGAGAGAGTGACTCTAAAATACAATATGGAATTCACCATTGGAGTCATGGAAGGCTTGTGAGGGATTTCCCATATAAATGTGATTGGAAACTAGTAAGAAGAAGCCTTAAGACTAGGTTGAGTAGACTAAAGGAATTTGATTGTATTATTCCATCATGAATGAATTCACCCTTGGAGTCATGGAAGGATTGTGAGGGAGTCACCATCGAATTGTGATTGGAAACCAGTGAGAAGAATCCCTCGGGATAAGTTGAGTAGACTGAAGTAATTTGATTGTATGGTTTCATCATGCATCAAAAGCATTATAAAGTGGTAGGATCGCAGAGGGAACCATAAGAGATATTGAAGGACTCTCCCTTGAAGTTGTGTAGGCCCCTAGTGGTCATATTTTGGTGTGTTAATAACCCATACCCACTTCTTGAGAAGATACACTCTTGTTTCCCGATTATTTCAAATGAAGGAGAATGGACTTCATTCTCTACCCCTGAATTGACATTTAGTTGAAATACCCTGAGTGAAGGATCCTTCAAACATTGGATCCATATTTGAGGTGGTTGGATACAAGAAACTTGTAGTGTAACTATGAGTATGATTGGGTGGAAAGTGGTTGTCTCTTATTCAATTTATAGAAAATTCAAGTGGAATAGATAAGTGTATCATTTACCTTGTATATGTCAAGGTCATTAGAGAAATTTTGAGGTAAAAAATGGGCCTCAAAACAAAAATGTACAACCAAAACCAACTTTATAAGAACCAATAGTATTCAAGATGATGATGTTAACCATGGGGGATGATTCACTATTTTTGGAGTAAAAAGGTAAAAGATTTTAAAAAAAAATTAAAAAGTAGAAAACTACTTTTCCAACTCATATTTTCAACTCATCTCCATACAATTTTACTCAAATTTTGAGTGGAAGCACTCGTTGGATGCAGAATTTAATTCCTAATCCAAGGTGTACCCATGTTGCATAGTTTTGATGGACCCTACTACGCGAAAAATGAGAAATACATTAAAAAATAAAAAATAAAAAATAAAATAATTTATTTCTCATTTTTTGTGTAGCAGGGTCCATCGAAAGTGTGCAACATGAGTAATCCTTGGATGGAGAATTAGATTATGCATTCAACGAGTGCTCTCGATCAAAATTTGAGCAAAATCATAGGGAGATAAGTTGAAAAAGTGGTTTTTTATTTTTTCCCTCTAAAATTTGATGATGTAACCTAATCTTACTTTATTATTCCCACTATTATTTTATAATATTGTTTAGGAGGCCTATGTTAGACCTCAAAATTTCTTTAATGAAATGCTTCATTTTCATACACTATGCTAGAATGATAATGCATGTGTGTGCTATGATAGGCTAAAGGATTTTTATATTTCGTTATTGAATATGTATGAGAAGTGAGCTGAGTGTAATGATCAATCTACTTAAATGTTGATATGCATTCTTTTAAGATTATGAATGATTTGTAAATGGAAGTATCTCTTATGTAAATTTTGATGATTATATATTGTATGTTCATAAAGTGAGAATTTATCTTGGGTTGAAATGGATACACTCTTAAATGCTTCATGAATGCTTCCATGACAATTTGTTATATGTATTGTATGGTGTGGTAAATTTGTGTCTTGTAAGATGATTAACACCCCTTAATTCCCCAGAGAGAATTCGGCCTGTGAGTCTATTTGAATTAATAATGTTAGAAGTGATAAGTTTTATGTTTCCTAGTAAAATTAAATCCTTGTTCCATCTAGGAGTTGTTCAAGAGTGTGTATATCATAAGAAAACTAGGAAGATTCCCATTTTTTCCTTAGAAATTGGAAGTTCGATGGTTTCAGCCTTAGCCCTTGGTGTTATGAAACCAACTCCAAAAATAGAAGAAAAGAAAGATCAACGCCTTATAAATCAGCGACTTCGAGGGGGAAACCTCCTTTACATTACATAAATGAACAATTCTTGGATGATACAAATGAAAAAACCTCCTTTCTATATATAGGAGTCCATGGGGTCATAATATAATCCTAGCCGACCTAACAATAATAATGTAAGGGCACAATAATAACAATAATGGGATTTTATGGGGCACAATAATAACAATATGGGGACTACAACGTTAAAACAATAACAATAAGGGGGCTACACTAACAAAAATAAGGGACTACACTAGTAATATACGGACCTAGCATGCCCCTCTCCTTCAAAAAAGTGTTGTCCTCAACGCTTGAGTAGCTCTAGATGCTTCTGTATAAAATTATCATCCTCCCATGTGGAATCTTCAATGGGTAAGTTCTTCCACTTGATGAGATACTCTGAAATTGATCGATTTCATAGCTATTGAGTTCTTGTTTCCATGACTTCTTCAAGTTCCAATATGTTTTTTCCTTCCTCATCAAGTTTTGGAAACATTGTTTGAACTAGAAGTTTGTCACCTATAACCTTCTTTAAGCATGAAACATGGAAAACAGGGTTCACTCGAGAAGAAGCAGGAAGCTCCAATTTGTATTCCATATTACCAATCTTTTGCAACACCTTGTAAGGACCATATTACTTTGGTGATAATTTATTATCCTTCTTAGCTTGCTTGAGGGACATTTTTTAGTATGGTTGTAGCTGTAAAAATAACTAGTCTCCTACATCAAAAATTCTCTCGTTGCGATGGTGATATGCCTATTGTTTCATTTGATTTTGTGCCAATTTTAGATTATCCTTTAAGAGTTAGATAGTTTTTTGCTGATGCTCAATGTGATCTTCCACTGCTTGAACCTTAGAATTTTCTCTTAAAGATGATGTGATGGACAATG
>JAXQQM020068084.1:0-79275 GCA_034641835.2 Pinus albicaulis | reverse complement strand
CCTTAAATCCGATATTCGAAAGTTTGTGGCGGAATGTTTGGTTTGCCAGCAGAATAAAGTGGAAACAATTAAGACCCCAGGACTTCTACAACCTTTATCCATTCCAGGTCAACGTTGGGAGGAGAGTTCAATGGATTTTATCACAGGTTTACCTAAGTCCGAAGGAAAGAGTGTCATCATGGTGGTAGTTGATAGACTTACCAAGTATGCACACTTTTGTGCATTATCTCATCCATTTAAAGCAAGTACAGTTGCTACTACATTTATGGACAGAATTCAAAAGCTACATGGAAGCCCAAGGGTTGTTGTGAGCGACAGAGATCCCATTTTTACTGGAAATTTTTGGACGGAGTTATTTTCTTGTTTGGGTACTCAATTAGCTCATAGCTCATTTTATCATCCTCAATCCGATGGTCAAACTAAGATAGTAAATAAATGTTTGGAAGGATATCTTCGTTGTTTTGTATCTGATAAACAAACACAATGGGTCAAGTGGTTACCTCTTGCTGAATGGTGTATAACACTTCCTTCCATACTGCAGCAAAAATGACCCCATTTATGGCACTTTATGGATATCATCCACCATCCATCACATCATCTTTAAGGGAAAATTCCAAGGTTCAAGCAGTGGAAGATCACATCGAGCATCAGCAAGAAGTTCTCCAACTCTTAAAGGATAACCTGAATTTGGCACAAAATCGAATGAAACAACAGGCAGATCAACATCGTAGCGAGAGAAGTTTTGATGTAGGAGATTGGGTATTTTTACGGCTACAACCATACAAACAAATGCCCCTCAAGCAAGAAAAGAAGGATAATAAATTATCGCCAAAGTACTATGGTCCTTACAAGGTGTTGCAAAAGATTGGTACTATGGCATACAAATTGGAGCTTCCTGCTTCTTCGCGAGTACATCCAGTTTTCCATGTTTCATGCTTAAAGAAGGTTATAGGTGAAAATCTTCCAGCTCAAACAATATTGCCAGAACTTGATGAGGAAGGAAAAATCATATTGGAACTTGAAGCAGTCACGGAAACAAGAACTCGACAGCTACGGAATCGATCAATTTCAGAGTATCTCATCAAGTGGAAGAACTTACCCACTGAAGATTCTACATGGGAAGATGAGAATTTTATACAGAAGCACCCAGAGCTACTCAAGCGTTGAGGAAAACACTTTTTTGAAGGAGAGGGGCATGTTAGGTCCCTATATCACTAGTATAGTCCCTTATTATTGTTAGTGTAACCCCCTTATTGTTATTATTGTACCCTTGTAACCCCCATTTTAACATAGTGAAAGCAGTTTTACTTGGGGTAAAACTGGTCTTACATGGTGTACTTGGGTCCATCTAATGATGAAAGGTTAGATGACCAAAAAATGGTGTAACAGTGTCCATTTGTCAATTAGAGTCCCCAAAAAAGAACGCAACATCCAGGTCGCTGCGCCTTTGGCAAAATTTCTGCGTGCAAATATACTAAAAAAGATAGAAATTACCAAAAATGCAAAATGTGCCAAAATTTACCAAAATTTCTGAGGGTACTTGCTTATCAAGTGTTTGAGGCATGAAGAGATACCTCAGCAAGTATATCTAACCTTTATTTCTTCCCTTTCTTAGTCAAACTTTCAATTTTAGCATTGGCTCTTTTGAGCTTGGCCAATGCAATTCTCTCTTTCTATGCATGAAGTTTGACTCTTGTCCTCAACAAGTCATTGTCCTTGTTGGCCTTCTCTAGCAACCTCTCCAAATTTATATTGTCTCTATCAATCCATTATTCCCTGTCTTTGCTAATCTCTATGGCAAGCAGCTCACTTGGTGTGAGTTGCTCTGCCAACTCAACTTCTCTCTGTCTTTCCCGAGCTAAAGCTCTCTTCAGCCCTATATTTTTTGGTTTTTGTCTTGGAGGTTGATCCTCCTCAACATAATTTTCACCAAATATTTCCAAAGTCTCCCCAAACAAGGCCTTAGCCTTTTTTGCCTCTCTTTGTGCTTTGATGGTCTTTACCTCATTGATGATTTGCTTAGTTTTCAGCTGCTGATTTTCTTGCTCAAGAAAGTCAATCACATATCTTGTTATCTCAATATTAGCTTGAAGTTCACTAATCTTTGCTTCTTTTCCTTTGATTGTTGCACTGGTGATTTTTTCCTCATCTTCCTCACCTAGGTCAATCAGCTGAAATCCATGCTTTGTTTCATGTTTGTCCTCCTCATCATCAATGATTGGCTCTATTACCTTTTCCTTGCCTTTGTCTACCTGTTGTGTTGATGAAGAAGGTATGGTCCCTTTCACTTCAAGTGAATCAAACACATGCCTATAGCCTTTCTGATAAGTTTTGGGAAAAGGCTCAATCTTCAACCAATCTAGCCCATGCTGCCTCAATATCTTCCTCACTTATTGATGACTCCGAATCATGTTGTGATGATGATGTAGGGTTATAGAAGGGTGAAGAAGAAGGATCAATATGAGGTGAATGAGGTGACTGAAGGTGACTTGATAATGATGTGTGAAAAATGGTCTGAGATGGAGGAATTGATTTGGGAGGATGAGATGATGAAAGGGTTTCCAGGTCATGTTGATTAGGTGGGGTAGTAAAAATATCATTTGATATGAAGGAATCCCATGGAATGTTCATTTGATCAAGCTCATACATGAATATCATTTTGATGAGGGAGTGGTGGAATGTTCTCTTCTTCAGCCATATTGAATTTGAAATTTGAAACCCTAGGGTGAATGGAATGAGATGGATGGAATGTAAAGTGAAAGGAAATTCTTTGTGAAAGGGAGGGAATGGGAATGTCAATGGGAACCTAGGTTAGTGGAAACCCTAGGATTTAGAGGTATTAGGAATGGTATTGCTTTAAGGAATAGGGATATGGGAAATATAAATGGAAATGGAAAGGGAAATAGTAAAATGTTAATAAGAATGTGAGGGGAAGTGTATAACATATTATGGATTAGGTTTAAATAAGAATTAGGGTTTCTTGCCTTAGAAATAAGATTGAATGACGATGAAGCAGAACAATACATCAATGAGATGATGGTTGGGCTACTTAATAATAAATGGATCTTTGAAGAACCATTTTGAATATTTTTGGCATGAAATGATGGAATGGAAAGCTATGAGAAGCTTTTTTTTCTTTCTGAGCAAACGCACAGCATCCAAAGCAAACGCACAACGACCCCTCTCAAACACGCAACATATCTACCATACATTTTTTCAGACAACATTTGGAGGCCTATCCAGTGTCCAAATTGGTCCCATGATAGCTTGTTGGAAATAATATCATGTCTAATTTCTAAATATACCTTTGGGTTTCTTTTTGGAGTTGAATTTCCTTGTAAAAATTTGATTTTCCTAAGACTGTTCAAAAAGTGTTGAATGAAGGTGCAGAAATGAAGAGTGTTGGTGCAGGCAATGTTTGGAGGCCTTCCTCAACTCAAAATTGAGCTAATGATAGCTCATTGGAAATATTTCTCTATCTAGTTACAATTTCACTCATTATGAAAGTAATTTTGACACTCCCACTAGTATAAAACTTGATTTTCTCAAGGTCACTTCATAAATGCAGCAAACCTCTTATAGCACTTGTATTTTTGACATTTCTATAAAACCATGATAATTTTGTAAAAATGGAAGGAGGTTTTACTTCTTGGACCTATGATGGAAAAAAACCTCTCTCACTTTTGTCAAATTCATCTCTGTTTGGTCGGAAAAATAGTTTAAAGAGAAATTAGCCCTATGAGTGGCAAATGGCTTGACTCTTGGAATGATTTCTTGGAAAATGATGGAGACATGATGTTTATGAGTTTGAAATGACCTCATACTTACTGATATGACCTAACTTATGCTTTCTCTGCTCATATGCCTCTGATTCCATAGCAAACCCTAGCTCAGTGGGAGAGGAAATTAGGGTTTAATGCTTGTGGAAAATGATGACTTAGGCACCCTTGGGAAAAATGGTTAAGAAATGAAGCGAGTTCAATGAAAATGATGGAGATGAGGTGAAAGTAGAGTAAAATAAGGTGGGATGGGTGGGATGAAAATATCAGTGCTAACATAAACGATGACCATTGGTGCAAAAGAATGAAAACCAATGCGACACTTATGAAAGGAAAATGACAAACTCAAACAACACTTCTAAAAGCTAATATAAATTAAATAAAATAATAATTAATAAATAATAAAAGTAAACATTTATTAAAAATAGAAATTAAAATAAAAATTGATTAAAATATATATATATATATATATAATATTAATTATTATTTAGTTCTTGTCGGCTCTTCTCATTTTACTCTTTTCACAATTAATTCCTGACCTTTTTCCTTCTTTCATCCTTCATTCTGCATCATGTCCTAATGATGGATCCCCATTGGGATTCGAAATGTCAACCAATGTTCTATAACACTGTGGATAATCCGGAAAGCTCTTCAACAAACAATAACCACAGGAGCTTGAAAACCAAAGCTAATATAAGTTAAAATGCCAGCAACCATGAAGAGAAACAACAAAACAACACTCATAGAAGAGAAATGACAAAAAGCGACATAAAAAGCAGCAAACGACAACAAAAGAAAAACTCACTCGAAAAAGAGATGACAACTCCACCGACAGTTCCTTGATCTCCTTGGGAATTTTATAACTCCAAGATCGGATGTTCAAATGAGCTCTATAGGCTTCAATTAAATATATTTGAGCAAATTAGGGTTTATGATGTGCATGGCTAAAATAAGGGGAAAATGACACTTGGCGGAAATTTTTAAAAATAGAAATTGTGCCTCCTTTGGGAAACAAATAATGAATCCCTATTTTTTAGGGATGCCTTTTTTCTTTTTTTGGAAAATTTCAATGCACTCTACCAGGAAATATTGCGCAATTTTGGGGAACTAGGAAACTTTTCGGCTCAGTGCATTGCACAATTTTTGAGATCAATGGATGGATTGCGCAGGTTTTAGGCTCAGTGATCGGTTTCCTTCCTTGACTGTGCAATTTATGAGCTGGTATAACTTCTAGTCTGAATTCCATAACTCCAATCATCAAGGCTTTCTTTCCCTCATGGATTTCGTAGTTTCTGGAGGCAAGCCCAAAACTGTTGTAAGGTCAAGTCATAAGGTTATCTTGTGACTTAAAAATATAATATAAGTGTGAAAACAAGAAAAAACAAGCATCGATGAAAATAATAAATCTTGATCAACTTATGAATACTTGACGACAATACAACATAAGCCCCTATGGGCATAAAGAAGGCTCCAAAATCAAAGCATAGGAAAAATTTTGGAGGGTGGTTGTAGCCACTAAAACAGGTTGATAGTTTAAGTTGAGAAGCCCTTGGGAGTTGCAACATCCTTGGTACAATACCAGGCCTCATCAATTTTTGGCACTATTGTCGGGGAGGTGTCTAAGTAGGTGTTGTTCTACGTAGGAGTTACTTATTTTTTTATGTTTTACATCACTCTTACTGTTTTGAAAAAAGGTGAAAATTTCAAAAAACAAAGCTAGTTATTTCATGCCTCCTAGGAGTAGGGATAACCAAGGGAATATCTTACCAAAAACCCACATCACCTCAAGCATTCTACCTTCATTCAACTCTGAAATTCCCTCTCTGACTACAAGGGAGTTAGAAGACCCTTTAGGTGAGCAACCTGAAATTTTTGAAGAACCTATAGGGAAATAATAACCTATCTCACCTACCCAACCCATGGATGAAAACAGGAACAATGAGATTTTCCCTATTAGAGAAACCAATGGAGAGGCCAAAATGAAGAATATAAGCCCTATTGCCCTTCCAAATTTCCATGGCCTAACCTCTATGGATCCTAACACCTTCATTTTTAAGTTTGTTGTTGTCTGTAGGACCTATGACTATGCCTCTAATGAGAAGAAGTTGAATTTTTTTCCTTATACCCTTAAATATCCAGCCTTGTGCTAGTTTATGAGTCTACTTAGAGGCAACATCACTACCTGGGCCCAAATGCAAAAAGCCTTCAATGAAAAATATCAAGATTACTATAGGTCCAAACAAACAAAGGAGGAAATATTTAGGATGATCTTGGACTTGATGAATCTTTATATGACTATG
Organism: Pinus albicaulis; assembly: GCA_034641835.2. NCBI lineage: Eukaryota > Viridiplantae > Streptophyta > Pinopsida > Pinales > Pinaceae > Pinus > Pinus albicaulis. The sequence goes on along the minus strand of JAXQQM020068084.1, from coordinate 73,196 downwards.
AGGAAATATTTCAACTCAATTATAGGAGGGAAAACTGTACCCTTGATCCTGAGTCACTCAAGTTATTTCTTCTCTGAGGGATCAAGGAGTATGTAATGGAAACCCTCAACATGCTATCTGGAGTATATGTCTACAAATTTCCTTATGATGACATCAAAATTATAGTCAAGAACCACTCTACGGCTTCTAGGAAAAAGGGTAGCTATAGACAAAGCTTGGTCAGTTCCTCTCCCTCCAAAATAGCCATCAAGCATGAGATAGGAAGTATGTTGGAATATTTTAAGAGTGAAATGCTACACACCTTTTCCCTACAAATGGATATTATGCAAATTAAAACCAGGCAAGAGGAAGAAGAAAGGGCACTAGTTATATTTTGCCCTAGATGTACTAAAATACATGCTAGGAATGAATTCCCACTAAATGTCATAGAGGTTTTCTTAGTCTATGAAGGGAATCACACAACAGATAAGTGTCCCTCTTTGACAAGCTTAAAGGTTATATACCAAGGAGGGGTAGAAGGTGGGTCAGAGCATTTCTGGTAGTGTCTTTCTCACACTAGTGTACCAAATGACACTTATTTAGTAGTAGGTTGTTTCCTGAAAAGATCATAGAGAATATTATTGTGTTTTTAATGGATATACTGAAAAAAAAGTAAAGAAAAAATAATAGTGGAAGTAATGCACGTAACAACACAAGCTCAAAAAGAAAAAAAACAAGACAATAAGCTCAAATGGAGCAAGCAAACCAATACAAAATTGGAGAAAACCCCCATTTATTGGTTGCTAGTATCATAAGAATACAATGATAACACACTTGTAGTGAGTCCTTTGAGATATGAAGCTCAAATACTCTCAGTAAGGGGGTCCATTCCTTGGTTTCCTTGCAAGCTTCTCCTCTCTCTCTCAAACGGAATGTGAAGACTCTCCAATGGTTGTGTCCTCTTCCTCACTAGGATGTTTGATTGCTTAGAATCAATGTGGCCAACATACTAGTGCTTTCACTTCTCTTGCTTCAATAATTGAAATATAGTGTTGTTATGGTAGAAATTTGGCCAACATAACAATGTCTCATACTTTTACTCTTCCCATGGCCTATTTATATAGAAATTTTTGAACTCATCTTCCCTCTCTTGGCCCAAGAGTGATAGTGACCCAAGAGTAGGACAAGAGATTCATTTGAGGGTTGGATATCTTTAGGGCGACCTCAAGTCGGTTGTCCTTGATTTTCCATGACAGAGAATCAACTCCCCAAGTGTGGGAAGTGGTCCCGGATAGTGAATTTTCGCCATCCCTAGGACCGTGTGGCTATCGAAGAAATAGGCGCACTGTCCATGCTAAAACCCTTTGTTACTAGCATGTGGTACAAAAAAATTTCACATAAGCTTAGGAATTTTTAAATTTTTGTCCTTCAAGATGTATTTCTGCTGGAAAATATTCATTTATACCTTTTTCTTGACATTTTTCTAATGTATTTGTTGTGTGATTTTTTGGTGTTAACAGTTTCCCCCTAATGTATGAGGTCTAGGAGGAAACGTATAGCTGAAATACATCATGTTTTCTATTATGACTAATATTCCATGTAACCATTTTGAGAGAGAGAGAGAGTAACTTTTTGTGGAGATAAGTAGGGTAACCCCTTGTCTAAAGTAAAAAAGTAACCATACTCTATAGGAAACCTGTAAGTGATAAAGTAAGAAATGTTTCTATGATGCAGGCATATCCCATGCTCCTTATGATGACTTGTTAATAAAATTTGACAAATATTGGTTCTGTCAAGTCACATTGTGGTAGGTGACCTACTACCAGTTGATGATGACCACTGCTGATGCCGTAAAGGACGTTTTTTTCTCTGAACAAATAGGTTGAATATGGTACCCACATGCATTGTTTGGGTAAATAATTTTTTGAAGAGGTGCTAAATATATGCATGGGTCTTGACTTTTGGGAACCTCCCATGCATAATGGTCTAAGCATTGTTGGAAGAGATTCTTATTGATACATGGTTGTTCGACTAACTGACATAGTGCAGTGGTTATGAAGTACGATACCACCTTGACATAAAATCTGGTTTTGATGTCAAATGTCAGGGGGATCGATGAGATCAATGGGTGATGTTAATTCCCATTGTGCCATCAGAGGATGCTCCTGAAGTGGTGGGGAACCATCCAAGGTACTACCTCCATCTTGAAAAATGTTTGTTGAAGTCAACATGAAGGAGGAATCAACCATTCGAAACAAGTAATGACACAAGGGATCAGGGTTTCTGGTGAAGCAGGGTGTAATATGGTGAGTTAATAATACATGACTACGAGAGATGGCGAAAACTGATGGTGATGGACAACTGGCTCGGGGTCAGATTTGTTAATGTGAGTGGTAGTAGTAAAAACAATTTTTGATAACGGTAGCCCTAGAGTCTGTAGGACATCCAGGGTGGGTGTAAGTATGCTCTGACTGACGTGATTGGGTGTAGTAAATAATGTGCAACTCCGACCAAGGGTTACTAGGGATTGTCACCAGGTATGAAACGTAACAATATGGGTGGAAGTATTTCTCCTAAAAATCTTTGTACACTTGCCAAAGGAATGTGAAAGTAGTTTGGATATACAAACATAGAGACAAGTGCCCCATTAACATGCGTGATCCTGTATGATGATGCAAGGAGATTGTTTTCTAACGGTGGGGGCCCCATTGATTGGTCTCTGTGCGGGGGTGATGAGGTAGCTGAAATGACACAAATGGACTACATTTGTGAGGGTGTGATAGGAAAAATGTGAAACATGGTAATGTGTTTTTGTTGACCCACTGTAAAAACATTGGTGGTGGCCCAGGAGTGGGGTTTTGATATACGATGAGTAGAATAGAATGATGCTAATAATCATTGAGAAATGAGATGGCTCCTGGGTCGGAGTATGTGGTCATGGCTCCTAATGGTGAGTTGTGGTCTACCAATATGATGGGAGCCATGAGTGGTGAGGCTCTATCGACTAATGAGGGTGTTTATCATGTGCAAGGTGAGGTGATGATAAACATGGTTGAGTGAATGAACCCTACGGCATATTTTTTGAGAAATTATGTTAGGATATGAAAATATTAAGGAAAAGCCTATGAGGCTAAGATTTGAATGATACCTACTCCTGTGCTTTTTCTGTCTTTGATTTTGAATGAAAATACGGTGATTCAGATGCACCTGCAATATCTATGGCCAATACCCTAAATGAAAGTATATTTTTCAAGCATATAAATATTTTTGAATAACATGAATTAAAAAAACAAGAGAGGGCATACTGGATATACAGTATGGAGGCGAGCGATGGGCCCAAAAATGAGTTTTCCTGGTAACTAGAATGAAGCGGTCCAGGTTGAAGATGATGAAGTATTGATCGTTATGCTTCTCGCATTTTTTAGAATGGATGTATCAGGATCTCATTATGGGCTACTAAAAATGGCGAAAAAGGGTGATATATAGGTGAAAAAGGTCCAATTCAATTCATTTCTGTCATTGAGCTTGAGAGGTCAAAGGCTATGATCGGAGTGTTTCTTGTTTTTGCAGTTAGGAAAAGCAACTGGGATACGTTCGAAGAGTGTCAGGTGGGAACTAGAAATTCATCCTTTTTATTTTTGCACTTTTTTGGTAGGTAGGCCATATAGGGGTCCCCTGTATTGCCTTTTAAGATTATGTCTAGGGGGACCATGCGGGCGACTCCAAGGGAGTCATGCGGTCGACACATGAAGCTTTGAGCTTCACGCAGAGACCCCGTGCAAACGTCCACTGTAGGTGCAGCGAACTCCATGTCTGCATAAAAAATGATGCGTCGATCGAACATGGAATTTGACGTGTCTGTTCACTAAACAGAGAACTGAAACACGTGTCTGTTCAGCACACAAACGTGTAGTACGTGTGCATGTGTAGGCAAAATGCACACCATCCTCCTAAAGAATTTTTTGATTTTATTTTTAGCTTTTTTTGGGCCAAAAATTATGTGTTTTGATGTTTTTTGGTTGCATGGTGTTGTGGAAAGAGAGAGATTGGTCCACTCTCCATGATGAGGTGGCCCAAGATCCAAATTCTCAGGGGGCTTTGGTGAGATGGGGGTTACTCAATTTTCTTGAGAACCCCATTCTCAGATCGCATGATCAGTTTTTACGATTCCTGGTTGGGGGTTGAGACTAATATAAACAAATTATGGTCGTGCGTCAATCTGAGCTATCAATATCAGCTCAGCTAGACATATAATTTGTGACCAAAAATTTTCCTCGTGGGGAGGCACTATCATATCCATTATCGCCTGGGGCAGTGAACATCCATCACTGAGCAGAGGAGGAGCAACATTGTGGTCCTCATGATATTGTTGAGGGATGCATTGATGTTCCTCGAGTTGTGAGTTTGACAAAGCAGGCTGATTTGTCTATGATTATATGGTTGGTGGAGTAATCTTCACCCCATCAAGTATCAGAGCCACATATAGCAGTCTTGTAGCAGCTGCAGGTGGGGAAATTTTCTAACTGGGCCCGACTGGTGTATCGTGGTATGGTTTTACAACTAGCAAAGGTGCAGTGGGGTTAGGCTAAGACCTTTTTCTATGTTAGCATTCTATGCAGCCTTATGTATGAGCAGGTCATAATACTACGACATTTTCTTATGGTGTCGCCTAGTCCTCCGAGGGACCCTCAGATTTCGAGATGGGCACCTGTTATGTCCCTCCAAGGAGGACTTGATACATGTAGGTATTGGAATGACACTATGGAGGAGTGGTTCGAGTCGAACCCCCAATTGATCCTATAGTTTACATATTATGGAGTGGACTTCCAGGGTGATCTGAACATGGGGATCCCTAAAGGTTATGCTTCGGGGTGAGTAGGTATGAACTTTATGTTTTCTTCATTTGAGTATTGTTTTCATGTATATATGGATGTTTTTTTTATGATGACACGGGTACCATTCTTGTTTACTTATAGATGCGGGTCCAGTAGGTCGACCCTTGGCTTACTTAGTCAGTCATGATCTGAGGGGGATTGGTGTTCTAGGGGGAGCTCAAGCCCCACATAGGTATTGAGATGGTAGGCCTCCTCATGAGCCTAGATTTTTGGTTCCGCCACCACGAATCTAGATGGGTGGTCCCTCTGGGGAGGGATCTAGTGTTGTTGCTGCAATTAGAGATGTTTTGACACTACTTGCATGCGCAAAGGCTTTGGAGGCTCATGCAGCGACTGATGAGGCTCGCATAGAACCTATGGAGACTCAATTACGTGATTTTGGTGATTCTTGGTGAAGGCTTGAGAGCCTTACCCATGAGATTCCCACTAGGAGGTTTGATGATTTGAAAGAGCTAGTAATGGAGATAGTGATGGCCCATGAGTGAGCTCATCGTCCGAATTTGCACTGAGTAGCCCTTTCTGTGGCTACTGCTTCTTCGATTATCTCTCCTAGTGTTGATGTGGGTCCATAGGACCCACCTAGAGGGGTTCAACCCTAGATTTCATTATGTATGTACTAGGGGAAGCACCCATTATGAGAATGCTTCCCTATCTTTTTTATGACCTATTTTTTCCTAGTGATGCGCGAGTGGACTCATTTTTTTATATACTGGGACACACATATATTTTTGGATATATATCTATGTGTGTGAGTGTGTGTGTGTGTGTGCGATATGTATTTTGATGGTTCCGATGATGTGTCTATGGTTATTTTTATGATGTTTTGTATGTCCAAAATGGATGTTATGCTGATGATGGATTCTATAGTTATGATGATTTTTTATGTTGCTCATGGTCAATGGTATATATGTGATGCATTCCTCTCTAGGATATGGTTAGCTATGCGATCAAATACATGATTTTGATCTCTTGGTATATGTGTAAATGTAATTTGATCAAAACTGCAGGCTAATCTTTGTGCATGATGGTATTTCCTAAAGAGGCATGAATCACATACTTGAAAGGTTTGGTTTAACTATTATACCACCAAATGCGAATCAAGGAGGAAATGTAAATGGTGGATACCTTGGAGGGAGGTGTCTCTTAATAGTCCTATGACAACATCATATTCTGCTTGATTATTTGTGTCTTCTATGATACACAATCCATTAGCGAGGTACGGTGACCGGTCAGGGGAATATATGTCCCAGGAGTCAGCAGCTAAATTTTATGACCATTGATAGGCCCCATTAGCAAATCAAAAATAGCAGGTTGGTGAACGATCCATCTGCGACACAAGAGCGTGTATTTTAGAATAATTACATGATTATGAGATTATCATACAAAATTATGGTGCATACATATTGATTCTAGGGTGTTGAGGCCCTTCCTTTACGGGTAAAATTTCTTAAGATAGAGCCCATTGACAGGGTTTTTTAAGCATGTCACGTCAGGCTCTGACAAAATGTATGCTCCTTTGAGGAGGCAATGTTTGACGATGTATGGACACTTCCATAATGTTTTGAACTTCCCAGGTCCTAAAGCTTCCTGTGCCACATCATAACATAGGACTAGTTCTCCCTCAGTGAATGAGCGAGGGGTGATGTTGTGATCAAACGACGGTTTGACCCTCTTCTTGCGAGCTTCATTATGTTGGAGACACTCTCATTGAATTTTGTTAATGAGTTATAGCTAAACCAACCTTTTCTCTAAGGGCTTAGTATCAGTGAGAATTTCAATGGTTGAATGTAGGGTGGGGATTTTGCGTTCAATGGGAAGCACAACCTCCACCATGTAAACCAACTGGAAGGGTGTGAATTCGGTTGAAGCTTTGACCGCTGTGTGGTACGCCCATAAGGCTGAAAAAACTAGAAGTAAAGGGTGGGCCAGAAGTAACTAGCACATAGGGCCTTTTGAGAAATGGTCGTTCCTGATAGGTAGCTGACATAGGCCCCACTGTGACAGTCATTCAGGAATTTTCCAGCTTGGTTGTGAGTGATGCATCGATGTAAGATGGTATCAATGCCTCTCCGGTAAAGGAAGTCCCCTAATAGAAGGTATCAGGTGGCCTTATGGCATATGCGCCTAAGGTCATCATGATTGAGATGAGGTTTGAACTTCTGAGTTCGTAAGAAGAGGAGGATATCGTCCTATCGAGGGTCCTCCATTGTCACTAAGAAAAAATGTTCATCATGAGGTGCATCGCTAATGGGGACCCTTGGGTCTCTGTGGGGAGATCAATGATGAATTCAACAAGGATGAGGGAATTTTTTCTTTTAGGGGAACTAAATTGTAGATCCAGATCCTTTAGTAAAACTACACATCGGGCGTACTTATGATTCGTCATTCGAAAGTGAGAAAATATCCCATGGGGTTGATAGCTGCTACGAAAAAGGTGGTTCGTAGGATGATATAATGCCAAATATTTTGTACTGCATGTACTATGGCTAACATCGCTTTCTACTCTGGCTCATACTTTAATGCAGGCCTAACAAGGTTTTAGCTAACGTAATAAATTACGTACTCGTTGTTGTCTGGTCCATCCTAGACTAGCACCCCAGCTATCGCTATATCTGAAGAAGATAGATATAGCGTGTAATATTTATTATGGCTCGGTGGGCTAATGAGAGGGGCTACAAACAAAGGGTATTTTAAGGCCTCCAATTATTTTTGGGCATGTTCATCCCATTGGAAGGGAATTTCCTGACGAAGGAGACGCATGAAGCCCTACACGCAAGTGGCATAGTCAGGGACGAAGTGCCATAAGAATTTTTCCTTGCCCTGTAGGATTTGTAACTACTTCAATGTTTTTGGAGGTGGTACTTCTTTGATCTCCTGGACTTTGAGAGTGTTGAATCGAATACCTTATTGAGAAATGATGAATCCTAGTAATCTTCCAGCTTTGACACAAAAGACACTTTAGAGGGTTCAAGCATAGGTTATATTGTCACCATATCTGAAAAACCAAACGTAAATCTTCCAAATGGTCAGCATGGATCTTGGACCACACATTTAGGTCATCCAAATTGGCGAGGATAGATGATTCAAGTCATGAAAGATGTAGTTCATGGCCTACTGGATGGTGCCAGCATTTTTAAGTTTGAATGGAATAACTTGGTACGCGAAGGTACCCCAAGTAGTGGTGAATGTGGTTTTGTATCAATATGTATGTTGAATCTGGATCTGATTATACTTTGAGAACCCATCCATAAAATACAATGCCTCATGACCGATGCAAGCATCTATGACTTGGTCGAAGAATGTTGTGGGGTAATTTTCCTTTGGACAATCTTTGTTTAGATCGCGGAAGTCAGTACAAACATGGATAGTGCCTTTTTTTTCATGATGGGTACAAGGTCAGAAACCCAGGATGTGTAAGCGATCGGGTTGATAAACCCATATTTGTGGAGTTTATCTATCTCCTTCTCGATTCCTTCAGCCTTGGAAAAATGTAATTGATTTTTTTTTTGGTCGACGGGGAGGGCATCGGGTCACATGCCAATATGATGTTCCACGATGCTGGGACATAGGCCTAGCATCTCCAAGTAATCCCACTGTTACACAACATTTTGTCGTTGTCCCTGCAATCCCCATCCTGCACATTGGAGGATCATTTGTGTGACTAATAAGTGTTGAAATTTGGTTACCGAAGTACAGGTGGTTCCCTAAGGCTTTGATCTTTGGCCTAGGGAAAAGTGTCCAAAAGAATTTAATTTTTCTCCTAAAGTGACTTTATAAAGTTATAAAGTCAAATATAATTTAAAAGTGACTTTAAGCGATAAAGTTACTAAGTATAATTTTAAATTGACTTTAATAAGGTCAATGTGAAATTAGAAAGTGAAAGGGGACTTTGGAAATAAATGACTAAGAGGGTCTTTATTAAAGTGGGGTGAATTAAAAAATAGAAAGTGAGATTTAAATGAGCATTTAATCTCAGCCCTAGATCTAAAGCTATCTCAACCATTGGATTTACGCATTCCACAAAAGTCACTTAGGGTTAGGTTAAAGGAGGAAAATGAGAGAAATGATCATTCAGTCTTTCGTGAGCAGATTGAGAGAAGGAGAAGAAGATAGAAAAGGAGATTTCTGAGTAGTGAGGAGAAGGAGAACATAACCTTGGCACGCATATCGAGACATCCCTTCATCAAATCTATACAGCAAGGAGAGGCAGACAGTTCAAGGCAGTTTGGGTATGAGTTTCAAAGCAAAACCATATAGCAGCTTGGGCACGTATTCCTAGGAGGTCGTACAGCAGTTTTGGCACAGATTTCGAGGAGAAATTTGTTGGTTTTGAGTCACAGTTTTTGAGACAGTCCGTACAGTGAGTTTTTGTCCCTGTGCATGGAAACTGAGTCAGAAAAACCGTACATCATTTATTGTTTCCTCTTTGCACGCATTTTGAGGAGGTCAAACAGCAGCATTTATTGTTGTTCTGTGAGCTTTTCAAGGAGGTCGTACAACAACATTTAATGCTATAATTTCTGGGCACGAAATTCAAGGAAGATCGTATAGCATTTATTGTTGTTTTTTTTTATGTTTGCACATTTTCTGAGGCGGTGGTTATGCACGAAAAATGAGATAAGTTGTATTTTCTACTTGCTAAATTTTTCTGAGTATTTCTCTCTCACTATAAAAGCTAATTTATCAGAAATAAGAAGAGATTTAGAACTGGTTTTCCCCAAGAGTTGTAGAGGGTTTTGCCAGGGTCAAGTTGACCAAAAATCAGCGTGTCTATTTTCTATGTGAGGCTAAAACTATTTCTTTGTTTTTATTTCTACATTTCAACACTATGAAATTTCCAGAATTTGTGTTTTCAGAAAATATTTATTTTTCCAGCTTGTTGAATGTATGGCTATGGGTGTAGAAATTTGAATAACTGATATGTTATCCACCGAGATTCTCCTGATCACACACTATTTTATCTTCATGCACAATACAAAATCTCTTCTACCATTGATCATTACATGCAGAAATAAAATCAATTGCATGCACACATTGAAACCATAAAAATTCACACATATGAACACAGTATGTAATGGGAAAGCTTAAATTTGAAAACCCCCAACTATCTGTATATTATATATGTCATAGAGATCATGTAACAATCATCATACAAAGCTCCTCACAAGCTCTCAGTATAATCTCCACTTGCTACACACTAATCAGGCTTAATCTTGCAAATCCCATGCACTGATCTTTGCCAGCCTTTAGCCTACCTCTACTGCGCAATCCCTGCTAAAGAATGCCTCTTGATGAAAATTAATTACCCCAGCCTTGCTCACGCAGTCTTTATAGGCATCTCTACTGAGTGTTGGATGCAAACCATGCATCACTTATAGTCACACTTGCTCTTTCACCTATCTTTGCACTGGTCTCCACTGAAACTATCCATGCACTGAAGTTAACTGATGTATTCTTTAGTTGATTAATGAGTTTATAATTAGTGAATTAATTAATAATTATTTCACACCACTCTCCCTAATTGTATCAATGGATTAAACTGAATAGGTTTAGCCTAACCTATGTTTGGGTGTGATTCTGTCTTTGTATCGTGAGCATCCTTCTCAATCGGCTCCACCAAACTCCAGCTCACAGAATTCCTAGCGGGAAATGCTCCATCTGACGCTCACATAACCCTCGGGAATAATTGTTTATTACCTTCGGCTCTGTGCCACATTTGTGCACTCTGAAGTGCTCCGAGAATAAGATAATGTTTAGAGTCCAAATATAATAAGAGCCTGTGTATGTTGACACTATTTATTTTAGGGCGGCAATCTAAAAATAGATTCCGCCCAATATGTCTAAAAATAGAAGTCCATCTATTTTTCCAACTTGACCAACCATCCACAAATAGCATCCCGCAACTTATAGAACATGATCCATATGTCTAAAAATACACATAGTCTAAAAATAGACTTTGCGACAAAAATCACCTGTGTGGCCCCCACCTAGTTTAGGTGATCACTTTCCAACTAGGATCAGAAATGATGTTTGAGGATGCCTCCTTCACTATTTCTTGTAGCAATCTTCAACAATGGGAATTGGAATTTAACTTTATGGGAGAAATAAGGAGAAACTAAAAACCAGGGTTTGGAATAGAAATTTATACATGGTATCAGAGTTGTTTTGTTGAAAAGTGCAGTTTGGGACAGCAAGAAGAAAAATTACAGCAAGCTAATTTTTCACACAGAAAAAAATACCTTTACTATAACAGTGTTAATTTCAGTTTATTAGGAAAACAAGCATGTATTTGGGCTTGAGGGTGAACAATAGGTTGGATGGGCATAGCAACTATAGTGTATCGAAGGAAAGAATGCATAGCATATTTGAGGAGGCAGAAGTTTGGGGTATAATGGTGCATACCCAACAACGCCCTGTTAATGTGCCTGCTAACCCTGTTCAACTGGAAGAATTTAATAAGAAGAATAACAATGGCAAGAGACTAATTCTAGATGGTATTAAAGACCATGTCGCTCCTCATGTGAGAGGAAATATATTTGCTTATGAGATGTGGACAGCCTTGACCAATCTCTACTAGAGTACCAATGAGAACAGGAAAATGGTCCTAAGGCAGAAGCTGAAGAAAATTAAGATGACTAAGACTGATAGTGCTACTGGATATCTCACAAAGATCACTAATGTGAGAGATGAGTTGGCAGCAGTTGGAGAGGTCATTCCACCCACTCAGTTGGTGCAGATTGTAGTGAATGGCCTTCCCATTTTATGGATGAACTTTGATGATGGGGTTTATGCATGTGAGACCCTTCCCACTTGGGAGAGGTTCTGGGATGATTGCATACAGAATGAAATCAGAAAGAGCCAGCTTGGGGCAGCCAAACTTGTTGAACAGGATGAGGATGTAGCACTGTTAGCTAGAGGCAAGAAAAGAAAGGGAAAGAAGCAAGCTTCCACAAGTGTTGGTGCGGGCAAAGGCACATGTAAAGGTAAACATGGAAACACGCAGAAGGACTATTCCAAGGTGAACTATTGGAATTGTCAGAGGATGGGACACTATGTAGTTGTGTGTTCAGAGAAGAAGAAGAAGGGGAAGAACTAGAACATGGCAGCATCAGTAGAGATAGAGGACTTTTCAGATAGCTTTGACAGAGATTTTGGGTTCATTTCTTGTGAGTCCACTAGTGCAGTATCACCTGCCACGGAGGTTGAGAGGGAGTGTGAATTTTCCTCCACTAGCGGAGCATCTTTAGGTATCTGGTATGTTGAAAGTGAGGCTTCATGTCATATGACAGGATTCCGTGAGTACTTCTCAGAGCTTTCAGAGAGTGACACTAATATAGAGGTAGTACTCAGAGATGACATCATTGCTAGAGCAGTCAGTGTGGGGACATTGACATTTGATAGGGAACCTAAACCTCCCTTGAAGGTGTTAGATGTTCCATATGTGTCAGGGATGAGGAAGAACCCCATATTCATCTTAGCATTGGAGGACAGAGGGTATGAGATATTGTTCAGTAGAGGACAGGTATTTATATATCCCAGGGGCGCTCTAGTTGATTCAGCTAGAGTGATTGGTGTACGCCATGAAAAGGTGTACAAGTTTGTGTTTCAGCCCCTTTTGGCATTAAGCAGTAGTACTGGCAACAGAGCTAGCAGTTCAGAGCTGTGTTAGATTTGGCACCGCAGGATGGGGCACATGTATCATGGGGCCTCAAGGAAATTGTGGGAGATCACTACAGGTGTGCCATATTTCAGTACTGATCACATTGATACATGTAGAGGATGTGCTATGGGCAAGTTTTCCAAATCCCCTTTTCCCAGCAGTGACAGCAAATCGACTAGGATACTTGATTTGATTCATTCCGATGTGAGCAGTCAGATGTCTCATGTTTCCTTGAGTGGATATGATTATTATGTTTTATTCATTGATGATCACTCTAGGAGGATCTGGATTTATTTCTTGAAGACCAAGAGTAAGCTATTCAAGCGGTTTCAGGATTTCAGAGCTCTTGTGGAGACTCCAACAGGTCAGAAGATCAAGTCCCTAAGGTCAGACAATGGAGGTGAGTACACCCTTGGTGAGTTTGTTGAGTATTGTGTGGAGGTAAGCATTAGGAGGGAGTTCAAAATTCCTTACAACCCCCAGTAGAACGAGGTTGTAGAGAGGAATAACAGATCCATTGGAGGGGCTGTTAAAGCCATGCTACATGATCAGGGGTTACCGTTGTTTTTGTGGGCATAGGCCTACAACACTGTTGTATATTTGTAGAACAGGAATCTGCATCATGCCATAGGGCATGTGACTCTGAAGGAGGCTTTTTCTGGGAAGAAGCCTGATATTTGTCATCTTTGTATCTTTGGGTGTATTTCATACTCCTACGTACCCAACGAGAAGAGGACCAAGCTAGAGCCCACCGCAAAGAAGGGTATCTTTGTGGGCTACAGTGAGACCTTGAAAGCCTTTCAGATTTATATTCCTGCACAGAGTTGAGTTGTTGTCAGGTGGGATGTGAAATTCGAGGAGGACATGGCTTTCAGGAAGTCATGGGAGTTAGAGTGTCTGGATCAGCCAGACCCTCAGGAGCAGCTGAATCAGGCACAGGGATCTAGTGGGTAGGGATCAAGAGGATCCGGAGGCACATTAATTATGGTGTCAGGTCCATTAGTGAATAGTGGCTTGCAGAGTCAGAAGGGTGGTGCTTCGAGCAACATGCAAAACAGTCTGCAGAGCAGTTCACTAGGGAGTCCACTGATGGACAGTTCACACAGTACTTTAGCATCTACAGTATCAGGTTCAAGCAGGAGGACAATAGATAGATAGTCAATATTTCGGGCTTTTGATGAGGAGGAGGAGTTTCATTCTCCAGTGGGAGAAGTGTGCTTAGGGAAGAGGAAGCCCAAGTGGCTTCAGGATACCTTGAGAGAGGCCACATTTGCTACTGGGCTGAAAAGGATGGTCAGAGAGAGAAGACCACCTAAGAGGTTTTGTAGCTATATTGAAATGGTTTCCAACATCGTAGACTCTGAGCCTTCTATCTATGAGGAGGTAGCTAGCCAGCAAGTCTGGAGAGAGGCCATGCAGGAGGAGTATTCTTCTATCATGAAGAATGATGTTTGGGAGGTGGTGCCGAGGTCGGAGGGAAAATCCATTGTTACTTCCAGATGGCTTTACAAGGTAAAGCATGATGCAGATGGTAGCATTGAGAAATTCAAGGCAAGGTTTGTGGCTAGAGGGTTCTCCTAGGTAGAGGGAGTAGGTTATGAGGAGACCTTCGCTCCCATGGCTCGATATACTTTGATTTGCTCCATTATATCGATAGAAGCAAAGATGGGTTGGAAGATCCACTAGATGGATGTGAAGACTGCATTTCTCAATGGCTGCATACAAGAGGAGGTGTACATTGAGCAGCCACAGAGCTTTGAGGCACATGGGAAGGAGTCCCATGTGTGCAGACTGAAGAAGGCCCTTTATGGCCTGAAGCAAGCTCCTAGAGCTTCGTACTCCAGGATAGATACATACTTGCAGGAGATGGGTTTCACAAAGAGTGATGCAGATCCGAACCTATACTTTATTGTGATAGGTGAGGAGCCTCTCTTTCTGGTGTTGTATGTGGATGACTTGGTCATTACGGGTGTAGAGAGAATCATAGAGAGTTGCAAGAGAGATCTTGTGTCGAAGTTTGAGATGAAGGACATTGGCTTGATGCATTACTTTTTGGGTTTGGAGGTGTGGCAGGAGGAGGGGCATGTCTTCCTGGGGCAGAGGAAGTATATTGTGGATATCCTTGGAAAACTCCACATGGAGGATTGTAGACTCATGTCGACACCGATGATCACCAACTGGAAGAAGCTTCACGTTTCAGATTCTGAGCTAGTGGATCCCACATTGTATAGACAACTGATCAGTTCCTTGATGTATTTATTCAACACCAGACCAAATATATGTTTTGCAGTCAACATGATGAGCCAGTTCATGTGTGAGCCCAAGAGGGTGCACTGGGTTACTGCAAAACACATTTTACGATACTTGCAGTGGACAGTGGATTATGGTCTAGATTATAGGTAGGCGGATGGAGTGAGATTGTCCAGTTACACTGATTCTGATTGGGCAGGCTGTGCTTCTGATAGGAAGAGCACTTTAGGGTGTTGTTTTGGGTTGGGTTAGGCAATGGTGTTGTGGTTTAGCCGAAAGCAGAAGTCAGTAGCATTGATTTCAACGGAAGCAGAGTACATGGCAGCCAGTCTAGCTAGTTGTGAGGCCATCTGGCTTCGCAAGATTTTGTTTGGATTATAAAGCACAGAAAACGAGGTGGTGGTTAAGCACAGAAAATGAGATAAGTTGTATTTGTTACTTGCTGAATTTTTCTGAGTGTTTCTCTCTCATTGTAAAAGATAATTTATCATAAATAAGAAGAGCTTTCGAACTAGTTTTCCCCAAGAGTTGTAGGGGGTTTTTCCAAGGTCAAGTTGACCAAAAATTAGCGTGTCTATTTTTCTATGTGTGGCTAAAATTATTTCTGTGTTTTTATTTCTACATTTTAGCACTGTGAAATTTCCAAAATTTCTGTTTTCAGAAAAATATTTATTTTTCCATCTTGTTGAATGTATGGCTATGGGAATGGGCACTTAACTTTATGGGAGAAATAAGGAGAAACTGAAAACTGGGGTTGGGAACAGAAATTTCTACAATAAGAAGTGTCATGCCTTGCAAATACCATCATTGCATTCCTTTCCATGAGGACAACATTCCTTCTGTTGAAAATTCCCTGAGCAGACCTTCAAAAACACCTATTTGTGTCTTGGCGCTAGTAGCCTGTTATGCCCTCACACCAATGAGGAAGATTAACACTGAGCCACGAACGAGTTGGCACTCTGTCCTAGTTAGCTACCCACGCCAAGTTGTTTATGGAATTTTTTTTAAATATAAAGGTGAAGTTTCTATCCTAACAACCCCGTGGGCGAGTCAGTTGGAGTAGTTCGACTGAATAACCATGGACTACCTCCTTTGGCCTCTTGTTTCCACCTTTTGGGGAAACCTCCCAAAGGATAAGCCCTCCCTTCCACCATTGTAGGGATCCCAACCTCCTCCTTTCCCTCTATAAATGAAGCTATCTCTCATACATAAGTTAGCTAAACACTGGAATAGAAAGTTGAGCCATCATAGTCAAATTGCTAAAGAGATAGAACAGAGAAAGAGACCCTTTGTCAAGAGAGAGAGCTTAGGCTTGTGTCCTCACCTCGTCCCTATTCCCGAAGATCATTTGAGACATGCTTTGACTAAACCCCGCTGAAGGAGGCTGCAACGTCAAGGCTACGGTTGTAACTCCTTCTTCTATTAATACATATACATGACTATTGTCTGGTTCCCATCTTGCATTAATGAGTTTTATTTGATGGAATCTACCTAACCCTCCTTGACTGGTTAGTAATTATGAAAGAGATCATTTTTTCGTATTCTGCTCTTGTTTGATGATCTTCGTGTAGGTATCTGAGAACCGTTGTGGAAGGATTGTGACCCGCCAAGACAGAGATCAAGAGGCCACCACCATGATAGAAATGACAACAGTGTTGAACTCCAGGTAGGCCAATCTACATTGTCCTTTTCATTCATTAATTAGGAACTTACACTTTAGCTTGTCTCTTTGTTACTAGACCCACTCTAGGGCTAGAGGGATCGTATTTTTCTACAGAGAGGATTTACCTGCATAACAAATTGGCGACTCCACTGGGGATCAGTGTGAGTTTTTTGTTTCACCCTTGTTGAGTCGAATTTGTTCGTTTGCTTGCTTGTCTGTCTCTTCTGAATTCCTAGATTGTTTAGATTCCTCTTGTTCAACTCTAGAGTATCAAGATTGACCTCTGCTAACTGGCTTTCCCATTCTCCCATAGATATTCAGCTTGGCGTGCTTTTTGTTTGAACATTCACGACAATTGGCGCTTGTTGCTTTTGTTGCAGTAGAAACAACCCCTGTTTAGCGCAGATTACCGCCTTACAGTCACGCCAAATCCTGTAGGGTTTGGTTTGACCTCTCTGTTGAGTTTTTGGTTAGTTTTACTTGACTCTGGGTTGTTTTTTGATTTGCAATTGAGTCTTTGGGATTTTTTTTACTGTCGTAGGTTTGCTCTTTTCAGTTGTTCGTCAATTATCTTATCGGTGCAGTTTATGGCCTTAGGGTTTCTAAGTGTCTTAGCTCACTGAGCCTGCTAATTGCAGATCAAGTCTTCTTTATTCTTGTCAGTTTGATTCCTTGATTAGTTGCATGAGTCTTTCTTGATCCTTTGAGTTTTGGTTTTTTGAACAATTACTTATGTGTTTTTTTGGCTCTCCATCTCTTCATCTTTGAGCATAGATCACATTGCTCATTTGGGTCATTTAGAAGGCTTTCACTTTGTTTGAAAGAGTGCGTCATTGGTTTGAGTGCTTTCTTGTGTTTGTATTGCTTTGATTGAATCATTCATTTTAGCTCTTTACATTCACAATACTCATAACTAGTGTTTGATTTGATTTTTGATGTAATTAGTGCATTGTGTGCTTTATTTCATTGGAAAATCAAAAAATTGCATCCTTTCGTTTGCATTGGAAATGAAAATTTATTTCGCATAACTAGCGCTTGCATATAGGAAAGAGTTTTTGTTTCTCTTTTTTATTGTATTAGATGCATTAGTAGAATTTCTTCGTGTGATTTCATTTTTTTCTATCGTTTGAAATATCTCTATCCTTCTCTTAATTAGCATTCATTGAATGGAAAATGGTGTTCGTTTGCATGTAACCTGAATTTCGTAAATTCGAGATCAAAATTAGGTAAGGCCTTGAAACGAAAAAAATAATTCAAGATCAACTATAAAATCAATTGAATTAACCTAAGGAAGAATTGGAACCTAACGCAAACATTTTTAGTGGTCTAGGCTAGAGACGTGTTCCGGTGTCTTTAAACCTAGTAGTTGTCATTCGCCATCTGGCTTTAGACAGCGCTAGTACGGACTTATGCTCCCCATACTATCGAGTATATAAAGGGAGACCCCTATTAGTTCAAATATTTTATCCATAAGAAGCCAAGTCTGCCGCCCTGTAACCGTGATACACTGAACACAACATTCGGAGAGACTACCTACATGTACGTTAGGTCCTCGGTCATTTCTCTTTCATTTGATCACCAAGGTGTATATGGCAGTTCACGGAAACTTGGTACACCCTCTTTCTTAGATTACCTGAGTAGTCATTTCGATCTTTTCGTGACTCCTTAAAAAGAGAAGAGATCATTAACCACTTGTCCTTCCATGCTCATTTAAAATTGAAAGTGACTAGAGCCATCTTTTGTCTGTTTCTCGAATCTTAAAACATGAAACAGAAAAGTTCGATTTCAATGTTGTAAAATTAATTACCCACGATCACATGCCCGTTAAATGTTTGTTACTTGGCTTGCTTTTTTTTTTCCTTGGACTTTGATCTTGAAGCCTTCGATTGGCTATCTCGTTTTCCTTCATGTTTTAAAATACTGTCATAGTGGCGGAACCACCAGTTTCGTTATCTTCTTCACTGCCTCCTAGTGGTAGTTCTTTTCCTGACGTTTCTTTTGAAACTCCTTAATCCACTAGCTCTGCCAAGTTTTCGCAGCTTATCCTCCTGACCGTACTATCTCTTGCTACCTGATCTCCCCCTGAAGAGTCAGTTGAGTTCAATTGGCCTCCTCCGGGTGCTTGGTCTGGTTTTGGGGATGAGGGAGAATTTCCTCCTCTTACTTTGAGATCACCATTTTTAGTGGTTGCTTTACCTCCTAACCCTCGTATTCTTTTCGAAGATCTTACAGCTTCATCATATATGGATTCTTCAAGTCCTAATGGCAGTGAAGGAATGCCTGCTTCTATAGGAGAATATCGACTTTTCCCTGAAGATCTCCCACGTGTTTCTAATCAGTCTTCCCCTCCATCGGTGTCACTTCCACTCAGTTATCGAACTTTGAGTGAGATTATTTCTGGTGTTGCGTCCATATCACAATCCAGTACATCTACTCCTTTAAGGAGTTTGGTTCATCCTTCATTAGGGATATCACCTTCGACACCTAGCTCGTCGGTCGCTATTACATCCGTTCCAGTCCAACCTACCATTTGTGTGGCTTCATCTGCACTTGTTTCTAGTGTGGCTGGGACTTCCCCTATGATTCCTGGTGACCTTAATTTTGAGGAGTATCTGTTGGTTGTTCAACAATAGAACTCTCAGGGTTCTCAGCAGCCCCAAGCTCCTATCAATCCTTTGCATCACTATGATGTCTACGGTAATCTCATTTACATGCCTCTTGTTGATCCTCATCAAGCTGCTTATGATCTGTATTAGACCGTTTCTCATCTTGGACCGACTCTACCAGTAGAACCCTCGGGCTTACAAGGACAACCCTTACAAGGACAAACTTTGGCTCAGCAGGGATACGCCTTTGGTCCACAAGGACAACCTTACAGTCCACAAGGCCAGCCTTTACAAGGTCAACCTTTGGTCCAACAAGGATAGCCCTTCGGTCCTCCTAGTCAACCTCAGTATCAACTAGGAGCACCTTACATTCCTGGGGGGGAAATGTATCTACCACAGGGACAACCTTTTCTGCAACAGTAGTAGTCGTACGTTCAATATGGTAAAAAATTTGTGCAATAAGGAAATCCCTACGATCCTGCTCCGGGTCAACCTGGTTATCAGGGGCAACTTGGTCCATTTCAACCATCAGGCCAACCTCTTCCACAATGGAAACCTGATGGCCCCTAGTATCCATTCCAACCTGCTCCACAGGGGTAGCTTTGCCCAACCCCAGTAGTCGATTCAGCCTGCTCAGCAGCAGGTTCAACCTGCTCAACAGCCGATTCAATATGTTCAGCAGCCTATTCAACCTACTCAGCAGTTGGTTCAACCTGTTCATTCGACTCAGCAGGGTCCTCTTGCTTAGCAGGGTCCAGCTTCTCAGCAGCCCGTTCAACCTGCTCAGCAAGGTCCACCTGCTCAACCCTAAGGTGCTTATTACATCCCTCAGGGTCAATATCAGTCGGTATATAGTGTGCCCCAAGGTTTCACTTATTACCATCAAAATCAATCTCAGTTGCTATATAATCAAACCCAAGGCCATGCTTACATTCCACAACAAAATGCATACGTTGCTCAGTAAGGACCTCAATGATATGCTCAGAATTAGTATCCTGGTCCTCAACCTCATTATCGGCAGAATTATCAGGCTTATATTGAGACTAGGTATATATGTAGCTGTAAAAATACCCAGTCTCCTGCATCAAAACTTCTCTCACTGCGATGTTCATCTGCCTATCGTTTCATTTGATTTTGTGCCAAATTCAGGTTATCCTTTAAGAGTTAGAGAACTTCTTGTTGATGCTCGATGTGATCTTCCACTACTTGAACCTTTGAATTTTCTCTTAAAGATGATGTGATGGATGGTGCATGATATCCATAAAGTGCTATAAATGGGGTCATGTTTGCTGCAGTGTGGAAGGAAGTGTTATTCCACCATTCTGCGAGAGGTAACCACTTGACCCATTGTGTTTGTTTATCAGATACAAAACAACAAAGATATCCTTCCAAACATTTATTTACTATCTCAGTTTGATCATCGGATTGAGGATGATAAGATGAGCTATGAACTAATTGAGTACCCAAACAAGAAAATAACTTTGTCCAAAAATTTCCAGTAAAAATGGGATCTCTGTCACTCACAATAACCCTTGGGTTTCCATGTAGCTTTTGAATTGTGTCCATAAATGTTGTAGCAACTGTACTTGCTTTAAATGGATGAGATAATGCACAAAAGTGTGCATACTTGGTAAGTCTATCAACTACCACCATGATGACACTCTTTCCTTCGTACTTCGGTAAACCTGTGATAAAATCCATTGAAATCTCCTCGTAACGTTGACTTGGAATGGATAAAGGTTGTAGAAGTCCCGGGGTCTTAATTGTCTCCACTTTATTCTGCTGGAAAACCAAACATTCCGCCACAAGCTTTTGAATATCAGATTTAAGGCCATCCCAAAAAAAATCTTTCTTCACCCTGTGGTAAGTTTTTAAAAATCCTGAGTGTCCTCCTAAAGGAGAAGTGTGCAATTCCAGAAGAATCTTTTGTTTTAGTTGGGAATTCTTACAAAGATATAAGCGATCATTGTACCATAAGGAATCATTTTTCCAACTAAATGTATCAGATGTACTAGGATATTGCTGCAACTTTTGAATGAGTGTCCATACATCTTTGTCCTTCTTCCATTCATCTCTTGCTTCAGTTATCCAATCTGGTTGGACAATAGAAATGGCACAAAGCAATGCTTCCACCTCTTCATTCTTTCTTGAGAGTGCATCTGCAACAACATTAAGCTTTCCTTTTTTGTAGATTATTTCAAAGTCATAACCCAACATCTTTGTGACCCATTTTTGTCGCTCTTCTGAAGATAGTCTTTGTTCCAAAAAGTGTTTAAGACTATCATGATCAGTTTTTACCTTGAAGTGTCTTCCCATTAGGTAAGTTCGCCATTTCTTTAGTGCATGTAGTTTTGCTAACATTTCCTTCTCATAAATAGGTTTCTGTAAATACTTTCCTTTGATTGGACGACTTTCAAAAGCAATGGGTCTTCCTTCCTGCATTAAAACTGCACCAATTCCATTCCCTGAGGCATCACATTCCACAATAAAGGTTTTTGTGAAGTCTGGCGTAGCTAAGACCGGTGCTAGGCACATTGCCTCTTTAAGATGTTCAAAGGCCTTAGTTGCTTCAGGAGTCCAAGAAAATGCATCTTTCTTCAATAATGTTGTTAGAGGTGCTGCTATTCTCCCATAATTCTTAACAAACTTGCGATAATACCCTGTTAACCCAAGAAATCCTTGCAATTGCTTTATGGTTGTGGGGACTTTCCATTCCTTAATGGCTTTAATTTTGTTAGGGTCTACTTTAACACCCTCGTGAGATACAATATGACCCAGATATTCCACCTCTTGTACTCCAAAGAAACATTTGGATGTTTTTTCATATAACTGTTTCTCCTGCAATAGTTTGAGCACCCTGTCAACATGTTCAACATGATCCTTCCAAGACCTGCTGTAGATTAGTATATCATCAAAAAAATACTAGCACAAATTTTCTAAGGAAGGGTTTGAAAATGGAATTCATCAACCCTTGAAATGTAGAAGGTGCATTGGTAAGGCCAAAAGGCATGACCAAAAATTCATAATGACCCTCATGAGTTTGAAATGTTGTTTTCGAAATATCTTCAGTCTTCATTCTAATTTGATGATATCCTGAACGAATATCAAACTTGGTAAAATAAATTTCTCCATGTAATTCATCCAATAATTCATCAATCATAGGAATGGGAAATTGATCTTTAAGGATGAGCTTATTGAGCTCCCTATAATTCGGACACATGTGCCATGATCCATCCTTCTTGTGTACCAATACCACAGGAGCATAGAAATAACTTTGACTAGGTTTAATTATACCCGCCTCTAACATTTCTGCAATCATATGTTCAATTTCGCTCTTTTGGACATAAGGATATCTATAAGGCCTAATGTTTGGAGGAACACTTCCTGGAATCAAATGAATAGTATGATCATGATAATGAATAGGTGGGAGTCCTTTGGGAGTTTCAAACACCTTGGAATGATTGTCCAAGAATTTTTGGAGATCTGCAGAAATAGATGATTTTGATGTTGGAACTTCTAGTGAGCATAATTGTGCAATTACGCCTTGTTGTTCTTTCTTTAGAAGCTTTATCATAACATTAGAGCTTATTATATTTCCCGACTTCCCTGCAATACCCCATAATTCGACTTCCTTTCCTTCTAAAAAAAATTTCAAGAAAAGTTCTTGAAAATTAAAAGCTATCGTCCCCTCTCTCTCGTGCCCTGACATTTCAGCACGAAGGAAAGATAGTTACTGTTGATCAATTTTCATTCTTCACTTCTTCTTTCGAGAACAATGTTCCATATGTGGATCAAATTCCTACTCCCTACGAGAGTGTACGGCCAGGTCTCTTCAAAGATCCTGCCTTCATGGGTATTTTTCCGCTTCCTCCACCCAACACTGTTCAGATCAATATGATATCTCGGTTTGATGACCCATGGATTGTCCCTTCACCTGAATAGATTGATTCTTTTGGATATTAGATGTCTTTAAGTCCTATCGAGATTGACTATTGTGAACTTATTTCGGCTTCAAAACCTTTGCCTCTTGATCATGCTCATTTGATCATGTCTCTTGACACTTATTCTCAATCCCCTTGGCTCAACGATTCAGATATGCCTGATCCCTTGAAAAAGGTATTTCCCTCCGATGAAGCCATCGTGGAAACTATGTTTCTTGAGGATTTTCCGTGGGACGATAGCCATCATCATTCCTCATTCATGCTCGGCCTCAGGGCCATGTCTATGTGTCTTGAGAGGTTTGCATCTCAGGTCCCTTATCCTCCACTTCAAATAGCTATTCTAACACATGAAGTTTTTACAAAGGGTAACTTGAGTAATATCACACAAACGATGCCTATCGACATTTCCATCAAAATGGGAATTGTCGAAAACATCCATATCGGGGTCACTTGTTCTCCAGATGAAGTCCAGGTTTATACTAGCCTTTTCCACAAGTTTTGCGACGTCTTTGCATGGTCCTACGAGGAAATTCCTAGCATCAATCCTAGTATAGTGGTGCATGAGATTCCTATCTACCTTGGTTCGAAGCCTGTTCACCAGCGCCTTCATCCTGTGCACCCTAGAAAGGCTGCTACCATTAAGGGTGAAGTTGAAAAGCTTCTCAACACCGATTTTATCTATCTGATTCCCTTGACAGAATGGGTCTCCACTATTGTCCCTGTAGATAAGAAACATGGTACCATTCGGGTCTGTGTTGATTATCGTGACATCAATCGGGCCTGTCCTAAGGATAATTATCCTACTCCCTTTATCGATCAGATCATTGATGACTGCGCTTGGAGTGAGAATTTTTCCTTCATGGATGGCTTTTCTAGTTATAACCAGATTAACATTCTCCCGACTGATCAACATAAGACTCCTCTCATCTGTCCCTAGGGTACTTTCGCGTATAAGAAGCTCCCTTTTGGTTTAAAAAATGTTGGGGCCACATTTCAACGAGTGATGTCGTGTGCTTTTCACAATATTAAGCACATCATTCAGCCTTATCTGGATGACCTCCTGGCTCATTCAGCTAAGTGTAAGGACCATCCTGAGCATCTTCATCAAATATTTCTTCGTTGTCAATGCTATAACATCTGGCTAAATCTGCACAAGTGCATCTTCTGCGTCAATTCTGGTAGGCTCTTAGGGTTTATCTTGTCCAAAGATGGGATTCACCTCGATCCGCTCAAATTTGAGGCTATCATTAATCTCCCCTCTTACATCAGCTGCACATTCTGCAAGGGAAGGCTAATTTTCTACGTCGTTTTATACCTAACTATGCCGAAGTGGCTAAAGGATTCACGCGATTACTAAAGCAGGGCGATCCATTCCTCTAGGATGAGATCACTCAGAAGTATTTTGATGCACTGATATACATTTGCGTAATCTGTAAAATAATTACCACATGAGAGACTCATATCAAATAGGAAGATATATGTGTATATATATATATATATATATATATATATATATATATATATATATATATATATATATATATATCAAATGTTTTCATCAGTGTGCACCATAAGTTTCAAAAAATATGTGTGTTTCTATTACATCCTGAGACATCATATCTCTCAAAATATGTAGAAATAAAGCCTAGGTGTCTAATCAGCATGATGATCATGATAGCATGTCACTACCCGTACAAGTTGCCTCAGCAAATGGTGAACTCGATTTGACACCCCTACAATGTGTCTCTGATACGCACGAGGAACATCGTCAAATCGCGCACAGTTCGAGACCCAACGGGAGATTCCCTCGAAGTTGCACACAATCTCCTCCTCCTCACCATGAGGGGCAACATCAAAATCACGAGGGATTCGCCTCGTTATCAGATACATCCCTGCAGGTCTGTCTGGGCCTACGTCTGCAAATGCATGGATAAAATGTCAAAACATACATACCAAAAAAAACATAATACTCATGAAAATAAAAAATGAGTCTTTCCAAGTGCTTCATCCCAATCCTCTCCTTCTGGGAGTGGGAGGTCCGGATTACTAGTGAAATATGTGCCAGAGTAAGGCCAATCCTCCACAACAATTAACTATTGGCAGAGCCAATCAAAGAACTCCAGTCTCCAGGACATCTGCTGACCGCCCCCTAATCTTGGCATCAGAGCTACCCATTGGGCCATCCGTGGTTCCAATGCTGGTGGTGTCGGGACTATTACCTCCTGACGTTGAAATATTGGTAGTCAATCCAGGAAGAACAATACCAGGATAGACACATAACCAAATTGCTTCAATTTGGTCTTCTTGCACTTTGTCAGTTGATGTTTCATGTTGATTGTCACCACCTTTTCCCAGTTGTAGATGGTTGGTGTCAAGCATTCTATAGCAAGAAGTAGCTGTGTCTTTGTTGCCTCGTGCGGTGCTTGTGATCCCGCAGCTTGTGTGATGGTATGTAGCACTACCTTTAGTGCTAGATCCGGGATAGTCTGGATATCCACTTTCCTACTTCCTGATCCTTTCCGTGCCCCTGGACATACCCTGTGAATTACCATGCTCATGTTCTCCATGGTGGGCTGAGTGCTAATAAATATTGGTGCTTCCCCCCACCATGATAGTCCTGTTATGAAATAAACTTCTGAGACATCAATCTCGAGTTCCTGATCTCGAAGAATGATTTTTTCTTGATCCTCTTCCTAGATAATGATCAAGTATTGCAGTAGCTCTAGTTGAGCTCTCAGACACGGTTTCATGAAGAAATTTTTCATTCCATAGTCTCTAAGAGCTTCCATGCATCTCTCATTATCCATGGCAAGCTCATCTTCTTCGCTATGTTCCCTCTCCTTCCACTCGATCACTATTTTTCCACTTTACACCTGCAAACATGTTCATATGGACATTATTAGCCAAATCTAAAGCTAAGACCTATGGAATTTGGGCCTATAAAATTTCATTTTGAGTTTTAAAAGGATTTCATGTTTGGCGTGACTATTTTAGAAACAGTTGCGCCAATGGGCGCGCCCCAGTTCAGAAAATTGGATGATTGGCACGAGTCTGTGCTCAAAACTCGCACCGACCGCCATGCCCTTGTTCTTACTATTTCCCCCTCAAAAATAAAAATTGAAGGTTGCAGGTAATGAAAGAGGACTTAAAATTTGGGTCAGGATGTCGACTCTTACCTGGAACTGATGGATTCGAAATTGGTTTGCCAGATTGCCCACTATCGTCGCCGCAAAATTGCAGTGTAAAATGGGTAGCTATTGCTCCACAAGAGGTAAAAGTGAAAAGTAAATGTTTTTTACTATTTTTAGCATTTTATAACTTTTCAAAGCCCTAATTAGGTTTTAAGACATGTTTTTCAATTACTTCAATAATTTATTTCGAGAAATGAGTTTTACGTTCATCTCTTGTGCAGTGACAGGGTTTTAATGAGATAGAGACGAAGTAACGAGTAGTATTTTATACTTTTTTGGACTCGGTAAATACACAAAAAATTCACTACTGGAGTCATATTTTAGCTCTTTTATGAATCTTTAAAACTGAAAATATTTCTGAGACTCTTACCATTTTGAACTCGTTAAATGGCTGTGAAATGATATCTAACCAGTATACATTTAACCCTTTTTCAGGCTGGGATAGATTACTTGCGAAAAAGGAATACCTTAGCCTATCACGACTAGGAGGCTCTTTCAAATATTATTTTCTACCTTTTCGGATCTGAGAGACTATTTATGAAAAGGGACATGCTGGAGTTTTCCTTTCCGCTTCTTTTCAAATTCTCTAAACATGAAAAGATGTCGGGTTCTCCCTTTGTCAGACTCGTTAAACCCTGATGACATCAAAAATCGTCACCATGACGCTACTCAAGTTCCTCCTTCTTAGGGCTCATAAAATATACTAGGTTGGATTTGTCTGAAGGAAAAACTTACATTGCAAGCATATGTTATCCCCTTCAAGATTTTTTTAAGAAATAATTAGGGTACTGGCCAGAAATGGTGGGAGAAAATGGAGCTAGTCTTTAGTTGTGTTGGCAGTATATCACTCTTAAACATGACACTCGTCTACATTCGTGTCAGGTTGGGGACATTTCATTTCGTCATTTTTTCCTCCATGGGTTTGAGTAATTTGTTTTTACTTCTCGTCTACTCTTTTCCACGTCATCATGACCTCAGAACCCTTGATGTCAAATACTGCCAAATCCAGAGTCGTGTCACCGATATGTTGAAGAGAAGTTTTCCTTTGCAATTTTCAACCTCCTCTAATTCTCCATTGGTCCTGATTCATTATCATCATGTTCCTCTATCTCGTGTTGATAATGTGGGAAACATTATGGCCCTCCTTCAGCTGGGTCACTTTCTGTCGACTTCAGCTCATTATTTAGGAAGTTGGTCTAGAGACTCCCTACCGGTACCTTGGAGCCTGCATGCCTCAATGGCAGGTTCTTCACATTCGAAGATAGGTCCACATCATTTGCCTTCGATCGAGTGATTCTACAGGTTTTCGATGCCAAATCACTGTTCACATTTCGTGGATTGTACCTGTTGTACCTTGAGATCCATTCTCATTATTGGTGGTTTCTCTCGCGCCTGTTAACAGCTTTCATCATTGGCTAGTAATCAGTTGATTTTCTTGCATGTTCGACTTCAGCTCACATATTCGCATGCTTGAAATTTTACTTGTTCGGATCGAGATGGAGCGCAATACCCTATATTTTTTCTGATAAGAACTAGGCTGCGGGATATTGTACTTTATCATGACTTATTGCATGACTCTTTTTATTAGATGGTTGCGACCATACCTGAGCCTATTTATTGAACCTCACTATTGGATGGCTGTGTCCATACCTCAGACCTTAGTTTATATGTACTCTATTATGGATGGCTGCACCCATACCATGTATTCATGTGTCAGAGATATCAATTGTATTTGTAATTGCAGGTCTTCCGATGGCGGTGTTTGGTTCGAACGCGTTCTCGTAAATCATTTCACCACTCCCTCTCTCTCGGACCTTATGCTTTAAGGGGCATCTGTTACATAGGATTTTGTCACCATCCCTTCAATCCCCATCCCGCACATTATAGGATCATTTTTGTGCCTAATAAGAAGTGTGATGCCTTTCAAATACCATCATTGCATCCCTTTCCATGAGGAAAACATTCCTTCTGTTGACAATTCCCTGAGCAGACCTTCAGAAACACCTGTTTGTGTCTTGGTGCTAGTAGTCGTTGATGCCCTTGTGCTAATGAGTAATATTAACACTGGGCCCCGTGCCAGTTGGTGCTCTGTCCCAGTTAGCTACTCGCACCAAGCTGTTTATGGAATGTTTTTTAAATATAGATGTGAATTTTCTATCCTAACAACATCATGGGCAAGTCAGATGGAGTAGTTCAACTGAATAACCACGGACTTTCTCCTTTGGCCCCTTGTTTCCACCTTTTGGGGAAACCTCCCAAAGGATAAGCCCTCCCTTCCACCATTGTAGGGATCCCAACCTCCTCCTTTCCCTCTATAAATGAATTTATCTCTCATACATAAACTAACTTAACACTGGAATTAAAAGCTGAGCCATCATAATCGAATTGCTGAAGAGATAGAACAAAGAAAGACACCCTTGGTCGAGACAGAGAGCTTAGGCTTATGTCCTCACCTCATCCCTATTCTCGATGATCATCCAAGACGCGCATCGACTGAACCACGCTGAAGGAGGTCGCGACATCAAGGCTCTGGTTATAACTCTTTCTTCTATTAATACATATACATGACTATTGTTTGGTTCCCATCTTCCGTGAATGTGTTTTATTTGATTCAATATGCTTAACCCTCCTTGACTGGTTAGTAATTATGAATGAGATCATTTTTTCGTATCTTGCACTTATTTGCTGAGCTTCATGCAGGTATCCGAGCATCGTTGTGGAAGGATCATCACCCGCCAAGACAGAGATCGAGAGGCCACCACCACGACAATAGTGTTGGACTCCATGTAGGCCAATCTACCTTGTCCTTTTCATTCATTAATTAGGAACCTACACTTTAGCTTGTCTCTTTGTTACTAGACCCATTCTAAGGCTATATGGATTGTCTCTATCCACAAAGAGGATTCACCTGCATAACACAAAAATATATCCCTCTTGTAATAGGGAGGTGTACGAGGCTAATTATTCTAGAGAGAATTCCTCCCCTAGGGATATCTCTTCGATCTTCCCAATTTTTTTCACAATACTTACATTAATGGTAGATGATATATTGGACATGTTTCCCTCTTCGAACACATCGGGCACTGCGATAGGAATTTTGAACCAATCTACTTTTCCTGGTGGTAGGAAATACTTAGACTCAATGGCGCAAATATATTTTGTTGTGATGCTAGGTATGAATGCTTTTTCAGGTAGAAAAAATGAGTGATGGTGCATGGAGTGCCATGGAAATTCACGTTTCGTCATGGCCTCCAAAATATCTTCATCAAAGTGAAAAAGGATATCAAGGGGGGAATTGGTTTGTGTCAAGCCGTGAGGAGGGGATTTGGGCCTAGCATTGTTGTTCAATAAACAATAATATGATTCGATTGTTGATGTCGTAGAACCAGAAGAGGTGGAAAAAGCGCAGATGGGGTGGTTCTGCATCATCGGTGGTACTACTACCTTTATGGTAGTTGCAACGGTCTTGACACCAAGAAATGATGAGCATACAACATGAGTCATGGTTCCCATGGATGATGATATGAATCATATGTGATCTTGCATGTCGTCAGCATTAGGAGGCGGAAGGATTTCCATGATGACTGGTTTGTATTAGGTAAGAGGGCGTTCGTGTGACCTAGTTGGTGTACAAGGGGAAAAAGGCATCCTCCTCTATAGTACAATGGCATTGAATCCAAAGATTCTGAAATGTTCGTAACATAGGGCATGCTTCTATGCCATGAGAGTGACGAGTGCAAATTTCGCATGCATTATAGGCACTTACCAAGTAAATGGTATGTGAGCTAGTACTAATCATGACATAAGACGACAAAATTTGGTTGTGGTCGTGAGATGGTGAATTTATGCACTTTTTCCATCTTTGAGTCTTACTCTTATCATGATGTGGCTTCCTTAATGGTTTTTTGTTTAACGTTGCTCTGGTTGCTCACAATCGTGGAAGATATTGGAAATTATTCGTATGATGAAATTGGAGCATATGCGGCAATAACAGTGAGTGATTTTCTCTTGATTAGAGATATGTATGTGGGGGATAGGGTTTACTATGTGAAAAATGTCAGTGAACCTGGCCAGCTCCTGACACTAGTTAACTAGGTGGTTGTGTTTATTTCACATGACACATGGGAAGTTGGGTTTAGACCCTGCCCTACTAGGGCATTTTTTTGCCTTCCAATATCTAGGCTGGTGATGGTGACGAGAGGGAGGAAACATTTATGCTATCTTCCTCTCTTCAAATACACACAAAATGGACCCAAATGCTTCATTCCCTTAAGTTACAATACTATCCGTAGATTCTGAGTCCGAATTGACTACGTTGGAATTTTCGGCGATGAACCGTCACATGAAATCTAACATAGAGCGGAATCGGGGGATGTGGGGACAACGACGCACATGATGGTTACTTCTATAGATCTGACATGTATGGCGTCTATGTCTAGATAAGTTGCTTTGGGAAACATGGGGCATTGGGTACCATCGATTAAATGCCCTTAATTCAAGGCATTAAGTGATCAATTGATTAGGTTCGTCGCATAATGCACAGACCGAAACATGAGGTGTAGCCTCAATTTTCCTTCTTAGTGTCTACGTAGTTGGGTTTGTTGGGTATGAGCATGATTTTGGTTCTTCTCGTATGTATAAGATGGTTTTGGATCCATCCTCTCCTATCTGGATTGTGTTATGGATGGATCCTGGGAATTGGACTGCACCAATGCGTGTAACACACCCCTATATCGAGGTATTTCTGAGAAATAATGGATATAATGCCAGTACTCTTCACATATGGAACATGCATGGTTTGTGCGTAATGCCTTACCTTGGCTATTTGTTGTATTTTATTGTTTTTTTGGAGTTTGGGTCACAACAATTCTTTCGACCTGTAGAAGATATTTTAACTCGTCTAAATATGGGAAAATGTTGGTAGGATGGCCAACTACATTGCACAGTGCATAAGGTGAAGATGTCCTAGGGAATCTGGGAATTTCCACCTTCTTCCCTTTTCTCTTTACCTTTTTGGTGGTGTCAGCTGGTGTCACTATGGGGGTTTCTTGAGTTGTGATGGCCTCCATAGAAGTGATAGGGATGATACCTATATAGGTAATTCCTGAGTTTCTTGACATGGTCGGTGGGGACAAATACCATACCAACATCGCGAGAGCCATGTTTGGTAATGTAAGTATTTCCATGACCTGGTGTGATATATAACCAGACGGGGGATGAAAGAAGGGGGTTCTGGTGATCGCATATGGAAGAAATGATGAGTCTGTGGTGACGATATCTATGGTATCGGTCACTAGTTCCTGACTTGGTTCGGTGTTTGACGAACTCTTCATGCACACCACAGCTCATGTAGGTGTTGGATCTTCTCCTAATAATAAATCAGGTTTTCCTGGATAAGTTCCGAGCATAGTCGCTTATTTGAATTGACAGGGAGAAAACTCTTTGTATGTGGTGACCACCTCTGTATAAGAATCTACCAATGGTAGTACATCATCAAGGGTGGTTATGGGTTTCTTTTCATAACACATGAGTTGTTCTATAGTAACGAATTTCCTGTGATTAGGGAACATCATTACTCTCAATATAGAGGATGCTACAGCATTCATTGCATACATGCAACTTCATCAAAGAATGATGTTATAGTCTAGTTGTGTATCCAAGACTTTAAAGTCAATGAGCACAGTATTTCCGATAATATGTACAGGTACGTCTTGAAAAATACCTACTAGGTAGGATGGGCACCCATCATATGCTCTAAGCATGATGTCAGATGGTTTCAATTCCAGTGATCCTAACTTCTTCCAAAATATTTTTGACATGATACATGTGGATGCTCCTTCATCCACGATGCAACAATGAATGGTGATTTTCTGGACTGAAACTGAGATTTTAAAAGTGATTAGAGAAGGAAGGTGAGGGTTTGCTTTATGTAGGTCGCAGACCATTAAGCGGGAATCAAAGGGGTCGATTTTTCTTAATGTGGAAAGTAACGATTTATGTTGGGCTTGGAAAGATTGCAATACCTCTAATGTTGACATAACTGATGGAGCCTGAGCCAAGTCATCCATGATGTTGTAGTTGTGAGCATATTTTAAATTATGTCATGCACGCATCGTGGGACCTTTTACCATTTTTGGCATTGGCTCAATAGGTACCCTAGAGATGGTTAATGGCGCTATGGATGCACTCGTGTTGGAGCCTGATGGGTTGGTATATCGGTTTGGTTCATCATTTATGTTTCTCTTTTGCAAGAATAAGTCTTCTCCTACCATGAATATGTCGCAATTGTTTTGAATGTTCCCTCCAGAATTATTATTCCAGAGTGGTTGATTTTACTGAGTATTAACCACCCCTTGATGGAGGAAAGGTTCTTACATGAATGTAAGATGTTGGTTTTTCCTCCCTTGTCCCCTATTTCCCTGAAGTCTCTACAACTCTAGGATCTCGAGACAATGGTAGGCGTAATGACCATCCTCCCCACGTATGGCACAATAACGATTGGTCCTTAGACTGGTCACCTTTTTCCTACCTATGAGAGTTGTTGGTTGGTTCCTATTTTTTATTTTGGTTGGGGTTGCCCCTAGCCTAAGATCACGAGGGTGGCATTGCTTATTGCTTCCCCCCTATCCAGGGTCTCCCTTTAGTTTGCTATTTGGTTTTTTCTTAGCAACGTTCAGAGGATTTTCAGAAAATATCGCACGTTCGAAGAACAAAGAATTTTTTTTTTTACTTTTTAAAGCTTAGAATAGGTCCGACGGGTCCTGAAAAAAAATCCTAGAGAGGTCCTGAGCACCTTGTATCTGGTTATGAAGAGAGGAGGTCTTGCAAAACAACCATTAAACCAATAAAAATAAACTAGTGGAGTAACCAATTATTTGGTAGTGTCTTTGTCACACTAATGTACCAAATGACACTTCTTTAGCAGTAGGTTGTTTCCTAAAAAGATCACATAGAATATTATGGCATTGTTAACGGATAGACTGAAAACAAAGTAAATCAAAAATAATAGTGGAAGTAATGCATGTAACAAGATAAGCTCAAAAAGAAACAAACAAGTCAATAATCTCAAATGGAGCAAAAAAAACCAATACAAAAATTCAGAAAAACCCCCTTTATTGGTTGCTGGTAGTAGAAGAATACAATTCTAACACACTTTCAGTGAGTCCTTTGAGCTATGGAGCTCAAATAATCTCAGCAAGGGGGTCCCTTTCCTTGGTTTCATTGCAAACTTCTCCTCCCTCTCTCAAAAGGAATATGAAGATTCTCTAATGGTGGTGTCCTCTTCCTCACTAGGATTTTTTATTTCTTAGAAGCAATGTGGCCAACATGCTAGTTCTTTCACTCCTCTTGTTGCAACAATTCAAATTTGGTGTTGCTATGGTAGAAATTTGGCCAGAATAACAATGTATCATACTTTTTCTCTTCCCATTGCCTGTTTATATAGAAATTTTTTGAACTCCTCTTCCCTCTTCTTGTCACTCTAATAATTCTTAAATTTTAAAGAATATCAGAGGTAACCACAAACCTACTTTCAAGCTTTAGGATCTAGCCTTCCTAAGTCTCAGAGAGGGCTCTCTCCATATGATTTAACTTTGTTTTATATCGGATTTTAGGCTAGTTATATTGGGAAAATTGGTTTTAAGATTTGGTTTGATTTGGCGGGAAAAATCACCTAGTGAGATGGATAGATGTGAATCTATAATCCATTGTGCAGATGGAGTCAATGTGTCAAGCAGAAAGATCAGGATCAAGACCTAAAGTCAAATTTTCACTGGGAAAGATAGCAGAGTCACTAAAGATCTTCAAACGCTGGTTGGTGAAGTGCCTTTAATTGGGATAAAGAAAAATTAAGAATTCTTTGATCCGGGTGAGGAGTGAATAGATAGGGGTTAATCAAAATTAGGGAGAAATTAAGGGTTCCCTAGTCTGGATATCAGCAGAAAACATTAAAAAGAAAAACAGTAAATAACAGAGTGCTTTTAGCAAATTCTAATATATCACTTCCTGATTTCACATTAAAATTTAGAATGCATTTATGAATGGATGAAAAACATAAGAAAATAGATAGATAACAGTAGAAAGTACTTCACTTTAATGGCCTAGCACATGAATCCAGTAATATGATGCTTTATTCCTTGAAATCCAATCTTCTGACTTGAGCTTGATTACAAAAACCCTTAGGTTCATAATGTTCCAGCTATATAAATCTTCAGCAATTAATTCCACCCTAATACTTCAAATGATGAAGTATTTATACAAAAATTAATGCAAAATATCCTAGAATAGTCTTAGGAATGTTTTTTGGAAATAAAATATCTTATAACAAAAAGATAGTGACAGATGCTTAACAAACTTGCAAGCTGTCCTATTTATTAAAATTAAATAGTAATGTTGTTTGGATTTGGGTGTAGCTGGCTAATAAAGGTGTCCTTCATGATGGAAATAGATCTTTAATTTGTTTGAGAACTTTATCTTCACCTGATACTATTTAACAACTGATACAATTTACCTCTGATACTCTTTAACTTGTTGTTTTGACTGATTTACTACTTTTAAAAACTGTTTGTACTGTGTAAAACAACAACTCTCTTTTTTCATCTTCTTTCACTTCAAACTGTTTTTTTTTAAAGTAAGTCTACAAGATTTTGCCAAAATTCCTCTTCTGGTAATTTTATCTTTGTGAGTTTTTTAAAATTCTCATCAGCCTCTGTGTATCTAACAAAGGTTGGCTTGACCACAAAGAGATGTTTTATCTCATGTTGTAAATAAAACAAATCTTCAACACTTTTTTGCAACACTTTGCCTGTAGGTACTCCTTGCCAATCTGATTTACTAACCTATTCTTTGGAAAAATCTCTAATATTTTTATTGTAGTCTTCTTGTTTCATCAGTTTATCATTGATAACAATAATTTTTGGCAAACCTTTTTGTCTTAAAGTGTCAAACTTAACAATGAATCTAGTGATGGCTATGTCCATGTTTTGACACTTCTCTTCAAATTGTTTCATCAAGTTTTTCTTTGAAATTACTTTTCTTACCTCAATAATTGTCTCTGTCCTATCAATTATCCCTATCTCATCCAATTCTTTCTTGTTTTTAGTATTGAGAAACTTTATTATTTCTAAGGCTTCTTCATGCTTGGTGCCTAACTCATCTTTAGTCTTCCGAATTTTTTCCTTGGTTGCTTTTAGCAAATCTTTTTATTCAAAAATTACTTGAATGGATGGCCAAGTAGCATTGATTGACTCAATGATCTTGGACCATAGCTGATTTTTTATGTAGGCCATGGGCTCTTTTAGGGTTAACTCTCTTTATACCTTTTTTAACTTTTCACTTGAACTTTTAGCTTTTTGTCCCTCTGTTTTAGCATTTATCTGTGCTAATTTCTTGGCATCTTCCAAATTTTTGATTTTCTCTTTCAACCTGTTTATCTCATTATTCTGTATTGACAACTCTTCCATGGCTTTAATGAGTTTGCTGGCCTCATCTGTCTGTTGCACTGCTGAAGTGGAAGATTCAGTAGCAGAAGTAGTGGAAGAAGTAACTGGCACAACTGTGGCCAATGGGACTTTTGGTGCTAACTCTTCTGCTAGAGTTGAAGGAACTTCTATTGTTACCATGGGAATGACTGTAGGAGGAACATTTTGTGTTTTTGCAACTTCTTTTTCTTGGACAAGCTTGTCCATCTCAATCTCCATCTCCTTGAACTCTGTTTTCATTTGTAGTATGAGACTCATCATCTCATCTTTTTTATTTTCCTCCTGCAAAATCTCGTTATCTTGTGGATGTTCTGTTGGTGGTAATTTCAGTTGCTTTCTTAATGCTACAATATCAGCATTTTTCTTCTTCACCAATTCTTCTACAACTTTCACATTAGAAGGTTCATACCCTACTTTAATCACTAATTCCTATAAAAACTTGATTCTGGTGTCTTTAGCATAAGAGGAAGCTTTTTCAACCCTAAGTTGATCTCTCATATTTGTCACAGTGTTATGGAGCTTCTAGGCACTCATTTCCTTTGTGGTCATAGTAGAATATAGCATTTCTGAGCTTTGTTTGTGGAACTCAATCTGATCTAAGGGATGAATGCTTTCTACCAGTAATTCAAAGTCAACCTTCTTATAATCTACTGTTGTTTTAGGTGTTTTTACTGTAGGTTGAGGTATTGACATTATCAATTTCTTATTTGTATAATCAAAGGCTGAGAGCAGCCTATTTTGATTTCCTGGAGTCTGCTTTAAATACTGTGAATAGATTTCATTCTTTATCTCCTCATTTTTGGCTTTGATTTGTTTATAATTTTCTTTGATATCAATCTTTGTATCCTATGTCTACTGTGATTAAGATGCTTCCATGATTTGTTGTTTCTCAATCACCTGTGTGTTAGAAGTAACAGGTTGCTGCTCATTTTCAATAATTGTAGTAGTCTCAGTTTTTTTCTCTGGATTTTCTTCATCTAAAACCTCAGTTATTTCCTTTTCTTCGTCCAATGGATTGATTTTTGGCTTCTTGTTGTACCTGAGCTTAAATCTGGTTCCTGTGGTTGTTTCAACAATATGTGAACTTTCTTCTCTATTTCTCTTTATTGTTATGTCCTCCTAAATAGGAGTCTGCAAAGTGTGACTAGTATCACCTTGCTTGACAGATTCCATCAATGTATTTTCCAACCATTCTACTTGGTTTGCAAACTCTTCAATTTCAGGTTTCTTTTCATGGATATAAGGGGTTAATTTACATTTCACCCTCATCTTACTGATTATTCCATAAGGATCATAGTTCCACAGAAAACTTTCATCAAACTTATACTCTAGCAACTGTTTTGCTACCTCTGCACCTGCTTCCATGTCGTTGCATATGAAAGGACCTACTTGCTTTTTCAATTTGAACTGAGTTTAATTTTTAGCAACCAAAAATTTTATAGAATCTGATTTTAGAATTTGTCTTATATATTCCAATGCAAACACTCTCATTGGCACATACTTTGGCATTTTGTAGGGCAAGAGGTTTGACCCATAAACTCTAATCTATGTGTGGTTTTGGTATAGGTACCAATCACCAGTTCTACTTTTCTCTGATAGTTGTAAAACTTTATTAATCTCAATACTTATCCTTGGTTGTACACTATTTGTATGGCATATTTATCAATGGGTGAATAAAACAGTCTGTGAAATCTACATAAGTGAACTGAGTTGATTCTTTTCTGATTAAAGAAGTCCAGAAAATAACTAACAGTGGATTTCCCTCTACATATAACTCGGTTATTGGGAATTTATCTAACTGGATGTAGAGGAACATATGAAAGAGGAAGGAGGTATACCTAAATACTCCTTCAGTAGGAAGTTTTACAAGCTAACCATAGATACTATCAGCTATATACTCAACATAGTTATAAATGATTGTAGGGGGTTGACCAGACATGAAAGTGGATAGAAACCAAGTATGGACTCATCAGTGTGCTCATAATTAAAGTAACCAAAGATAAAAGATAACTTTGAGATAATGTGTCTTGATCCTTCTGGGAATTTGGAGGATGAATATGGAGGGTTGATCTTTGGGATTTCAACATATAAAGGCATGAATATATGAAAGATTTGAAATATTTTAGGAAATTCTAAATCCATATAAAGCTTTGTAAGAGCTTTTATAGACAATGGGACTACATTTGGCTCTGGTTGTAACTGAAGCATTTGATTTATGGATTATGCAGTGATAGTGAATAATACTTCTTTCTCAGAATTAACAATAGCCCTTTGGTTAGGGGAATAATGAGCTTGAAACAGTCTGATGACCTTAGGACACTGATGGGTATGGGAAACTACATATTTTGGTAAATTAGACTCCCAAATTTGCACTTCATCTCCCCGATCCAAAGATTTTTCTAGACTCCAACAGTGGAGATCAAGAAAATTGAATTCAATTACTGGATCAGTGATTTTATAGTCAACATCAGCTAGAGGAGTATGCTCAACATCAACAACAGGAGCTTGTAGTGGATTGATAACAATGGTGCTTTTTGAAGCCATTACTGGGTTTAATTTTTGACAATTTAGACTTTTGGATGTAAAAAACTCTATTTTTTAGGTTTTTATAAACTTCTATAAGCTTAGACTGTTTACAGAAGGTCTTTTTGGTATGACAGAGGTCTTTTGAACAACAATAAGTAAAATTATGGTTTCTTCTAGTTCAAACTTTCAATTTCTGCTCCAAAATCAATCTTTAAACCTTTTTACAGAATCAGGAAAGGTTTAAAAAGGTTTTACTGTCTTTTCTTGGATAAAAGAGACCTAAAAATAGTCTAATTCATTCACAAAGGGATTCTGAATATTTGCAAATGATTTTGAATCAATCAGAGGATCTCTAAGGGTCTGTAAATACCTAAACTTCTTCAATTTTCTTAAAACAGGTTACAGTTTTCAGAAACTGTAAATTTATTAGGGTTTTTTACCCAGGTGGATATTGGTGGCCACCCACCTATTCCACTTGGGGCCCCACCATTGTCTCCTCAATATGTGAATCAGATTTAGGTTTGTGTCCAGGGAGACACCGAGTGAGCTCGAGGCAGGTTTCATGAACTTGGAGGGATGTAGGGTCCATTTGATTTTCAAACTTTGATTAAACAGGGTGTCTGAAAGATTCAAAGGTAGTACAATAGGTTTTATCCTCTTGCCGGTGTCTATCCTTGCTCAGGACTTTTGAGGTCACAACTCCACTACCCGACAACTCAGGAGTTTTCACAACTTACTATTTTTAGTAGTTTTTCGGGTCCTGAACTTCTAGAGCCCTTTTGAAGCCCCAAACGAAGATAGTATGCCGAAGTTACGTCCCCGGGAAGTTGAAACACCAATTTACCCAAACGGGGCCCATAGTTTTGGCGCTTCATCTCCTAGGGTTAGGTTTTTGGACGTTTAGAGTTCTCCATTGTTTCTCCATAATAAATAGGCCCTTGAGCCTCATTGTAACACAATTCAGAGGTTTGTAGCCACCACATCTCTTCTCAGAGATTCACTACCAGCACCCTAGCTATTTTCTTTCCATCATGTTTGTAAGCATATTTCTGTGATTTGATATTAATGAAATGAAACCTTATTTCCACTGTATTTCTATTTTTATGGTTATTTGTGTATTCTGTTGCGTTCCTACATAAACTCGAATTAGTGATATCAAAGCGGTCTACTTTTCCTTGATCCTTCTTTGCATGTCCCCAACGAGGTCGAGGTATAAGGATTTAGGGCTCGATCTCATGGAACCTTTGCAAGATCAGCCTCTCAAACCCCGATGGATGCCCATGGGGGATGAAAAGAATGATACAAATTAAATAACTCAGAAACTTATTACAGAAAACGAAACTAGACAAAACACTGGCGGAAAAGGCAGAAGCCTCATGGCTTCTTCATGTATTCTCACTTCTTAAAAGAATTTAATTTACAATTTAAACAGATGAGAGAAGGTATTCCATGCTATCTTAGACTCTTTTGGTTGAGATAATTTCTCACCAAAAACCCACCAAGATAGGAGTTCCTAAAAAAACTCCAACTTTTGAGGAACAACCCAACAACCCAAGAATTAGGCACATATTCCTAACTAGGAATAATTAATTAATTTATTTATTATTTTGGATTTATTATTTTTATTTTAGAGAGGCTAACATTCCCCCCTTCAATGAAAAATCCAAAATAAGAACGAGGAACCATCTTCCAATTTCTCATGTTGATCCTCAAAAAACATTGCCTGAAAAACTGCCAAAGTTGGATGCTAAAAAACTACAATCTGAAGAGACCATGAGTCAGCTGCATGTCTGATTCATGTCTGAATTTCACTTGAAAACTCCATCAAGTGCCAAGTTGCAAAAGGATCCATCTGTCCTTTGCATGAAATCAGCATCCTTTGTCCACTGACACAATTTGTTCAAAGCCCACTGGCTGATGATGACAAAAACAACTCACTGTTGCTTTTGCTATGCTGAAAAATGTTCACTGATTTTGTTCTGTCGACTGCCCACTGGAAAAAAATTTGATGCCCACTGGAAAATTTGTTGATGCCCACTGGCAAATTGGTTGATGCCCACTGGCTGTTGAAGATGCCCACTGGAAAATTTGTTGATGCCCACTGGCAAATTGGTTGATGCCCACTGGCTGCTTTTGCTGGTTTTGTCGAGACTTTCAGTCTGACAACCAATGTCAATCTCATTGACATTTTCCCCCCTTTTTCAACTGAAAGGAGAGACACTTCTCTTGGAAAGTATTCCTAAACTCCCCCCCTTCAGGTGTAGGAGTTTTACACTAGTGTACCACCCCATTCAACTGTATGAGAGTACCATCATATTTTCACTGTTGGCTGCACTATGTGTGATCGTATGCGGTTGTAGAACTGAAGCAATCTTTTAACTGTGGATGACCATTCCCAAGGGTCGATCCATTCATAATGTATCTTCAATATTGCTGATTTGTGTTGATTGTGACATTTGTCTGAGGAATGATTGGACTTGTCACAATGGCGACAGGGATGGAGATCAAAACACTGATCTTCCATATGACTGGTTCTCTAACAATGAGAACATTTCAATTTGACTTCAACCTCAGATTGTGTGGAATTCTGTTTTTCGGCAACTTTGGGTTGCATGCACTGCTGATTGTCTGCAACTGTCTCTGAATGTGCTGAGGGGATATGTTCAAGAAATCCCGCACTGACGAACTGAATGGGCTTGGAATAATCAGGAATATGTAAGTTGGCGTCATCTTGGACATATCCTAAGCCTCATCGATTCTTGTTATTCTGAATTTCTTCCCAGGGCTTGATGATGGGCTTGGAAGAAATTTGAACTGGAACAACTTCATCACTTGAAGCTATTTGAAGGAATGACTTATCATCTGGAGGGTTCAAAGATGTGAAAGTATCACTCTTTTCTTGCAATTCAATCTTTTGAAGTTGTGACTCGAGCTGAAGAAACTCAATATTTTCTTGTGTTTGTTGTAGATGTCGTGAAAGATCAGCAAGATTTTCTTTGTTGACGTGCACCATGTCTTCATCACTAGAGATGATCAAACTGTGAAGAATGTTTAACAATTGAATATGTTGCGCCATTTGAACTTGCGCACTTGAAATCAGGCTCTCTTGTTGTAGATGTCGTACTTTGAACTGTTTCAGTTGAATGACAGGCTCGCTTGAATGTGGCTTAAATGGCACACTCGCTTGATTTGTTGTTGATTGCACTTTCTTGGAACACTTGCTAGAATATTCTTGCTTAAACTCTGGAATTCATGCTCACTTGATGATGATCACATTTGTTTAAGCGCTTACTTGACTTACTTGATGACTTCACACTCACTTGAATGAATAGCCACGCTTGCTTGATGTCGATCTCAACTTGCTTGATTGTTTGAACTTGTTTGGTTGCTTTGTTGGTTGCTGCAATAAAATTCACTCTGGCTCGCTTGATGTGTTGATCTTTGCACTGAATTGATGAAAATTGCTTGAAATCACGCTCGCTTGGAGATGTAAACTTGTTGCTTGTTTGAAAAAACTCATGCACTCAATTGATTTTGTGTAAAGGAAGGGTGTCGAACACTGTCGACAATGCACCAAAGAAAGCTTACAATGATTCACTTTAAAATAATGAATTCACTTGTCTTCTTAAAAATTCATTAACAATGAATTTTTAATGATTAACATAACATAATGAATTTGATTACAAGTACTTAAATGGATTTGCAAGAACGTTGATGAAGACTTTGCTGTGAAAAGCATTAACTTGAATAAGTGAATTTGTTGTTTGATGTAGTATGCTGATGTAGACAATCTTCAATTATATGTTGTAGTTTTGCAGATGCATGTGTTGATCTTGCATCTATTTCATTTTATGTGTTGTGCTTGCTGATGTATGCGATATTAAATGAAATCATTGATGTGTCACAACTAGACACAAATCAAAAAGCAACAACACGAAGCCATAAAAAATATGCGCCATCACAAACACACATGGTGTACCTAAGATCCCCTTATTCAATTTCAGGCGGATCTAGGACACATCAACACCAAACCAAACGTTCATATCGAACATCACAGCAAATAATCGATGGCTATAACATTCATATCAATTTATCCATCACAGCAAAGAATCGATGGCTATAACATTCATATCGATTTCTCTTTGCAACAATTATTCCACTCAGCTTACAATCAAACAACAGTTAGTCACAGATTTTGAACAAAGTGTTACTTTCAGGTACGCTGCCAAATGTCGAATATACAATTTACTAGACATGCTCACACCATTTAGCGATCAATACTAACTATAAATCGAGGTTTACACTTACAGGCTTTCATATGAAACACGCCATTTGTAATTCAACTTTTATATAACGAAAAAAAATCAATGTGACAGAGCGTTTTTGCTCCTGCGTACATTCCAGATCCATGCAACTCAGGAATCGAAGACTGTCATACATTCTTCAATCGCAATTTCCGGCAATTTTCTCCACTGCTTCAACGCAGATCTGTACTCGCTGAACATTATACACCTTGCAACGGACGCAGACTTCAACTTTATTAATCACTGCTTCAATAATCACTGCTTCAGCTCCACTCAATGCCACATCTGCTACTCAGGCCCAGCAATCATAGTATTGCTCTGATACCACATGATACAAATTAAATAACTCAGAAACTTATTGCATAAAATGAAACTAGACAAAACACTGGCGGAAAAGGCAGAAGCCTCATGGCTTCTTCATGTATTCTCACTTCTTACAAGAATTTAATTTACAATTTAAATAGATGAGAGAAGATAGTCCGTGCTATCTTAGAATCTTTTGGTTGAGATAATTTCTTACCAAAAACCCACCAAGATAGGAGTTCCTAAAAAAAACTCCAACTTTTGGGGAACAACCCAACAACCCAAGAATTAGGCACATATTCCTAACTAGGAATATTTAATTAATTAATTTATTATTTTAGATTTATTATTGTTATTTTAGAGAGGCTAACAAGGAAATATGAGGGAGCAGGAGATCCTATCAAAATATTGCTCAAGGAGGCCCTCGATAAAAAAAGGAACGTGATGATAGATAACTTTGCCCAGATCCTTCAATGACTGCCCACCAGAAGCACATCTACATCCAACAGCCACTCTGGAGACGCGACTCCCTTTAAGGTACAAGTAAACTTTGACATTCCCATATTTGAGGGTCAAATAGATGTAGATGTCGTAGATAGATGGTTGAATCTATTAGAAGGATATTTCTCGGTTCATGACTTTTCCAAACGGGAGAAGATTATCTTTGCACTCCTCAAAGCTACCCCCATATCAAGGACTAGTGGGAAACCTACTGTGAGAAAAAGGACGAGACAGAACCCTCTTTGTTATCAACCGTACCCACTTGGAATTCTTTCCTAGATACCATCAAGGAACAATACTATCCCGTGGGGAGCTATGAGGACAAGTACGTACAATGGACCATGCTGCGGCAACAAACGGATCATGATGTGCATGAGCTAACAAATCTGTTCCATACCCTGTGCACAAAGTTGGGTATCAAAGATTCAGAGAAACATTTGGTGCTAAAGTATCGCAGTTGTCTGC
Source organism: Pinus albicaulis (assembly GCA_034641835.2). Lineage (NCBI taxonomy): Eukaryota > Viridiplantae > Streptophyta > Pinopsida > Pinales > Pinaceae > Pinus > Pinus albicaulis. Next base: position 29,433 of record JAXQQM020068084.1, on the reverse strand, counting down.
ACAGATACATTCAGGAGGAAATGGAGTTCCTCGACATCTCCTCGCTTGGTTTGGCATACCGGTATGCTACCAAGATTGAGCATAAATTCAAACAGAAGAAGCGAGACTTTGGATCTACGAATCAAAAGCAAGGGAAAGGTGCCCCCAAACCGCAGAACAAAGGAAAAAGCCAAGGCATGGTGGCCCAAGACAACCTGCCAAAGACACAAGCAAAGAAAAACACCGCAAAGCCAAAGAAGGACACAGGAAAGTGGTGTGAGTTCCTTAAGAGCTCCACTCACAACACAAGTGAGTGTCGGGCCAAGCAGTCGCTGGTGGCCGAGATGAGGGCTTCTGAATCAGAGGCATGCTTTGACTCTGAATCAGAACCTGACAAGGTGAATGACAAAGGGAAGCAGATTATTGATGCAAAGCCCAATGCCACTATTGCCACTACAAAGATCCAGAAGGAGGAACCAGAAGATCCAGAGGAGGCAGAATGTCTCTTCCACTCCTAGATGTGGGTAAAGGGTTCCCCTCTACGGTTCATTATCGACAATGAGAGCCAAAAGAACCTCATTTAAGCAGATGTTGTGAATCTATTGGGCTTGCCGACCGCAGTGCACCCACAACCATACACCATCGGGTGGCTTCACCAAGGACAAGATCTCCGCGTCAGCCAGCAATGTCGCCTTCCCTATAGCATCAAGCCCTTCACAGATGAGGTATTGTGTGACATTGCTCCTATTGATGTTTCTGATATATTATTAGGCCAACCATACTTGTGGAAGCAACATGCTGTGTATGAGTCCCGGCCTCTTGATGTTATTGTTACTTTGGGAAATAAATTGTACAGGATACCAGAGGTACCACCACCTCCCACTATCTCTTTGGTTACTGCAAAACAATGTAGTAAGCTCATTTCCCAAACCAGGAAATTTTTTTTCCTGATGATCTGCCCCCAGGGAAAGAAGAAGACCATGGCCATGATCTCCAGACATGGCTCCTCTGCATGACAACAACAAATGGACAAGGTTGTGGAGGAGTACGGGGACATCTTCACCTCACCCACAGAGGTGCCTCTACACTGTCAGGTCAAGCACCCCATTGACCTGACATCAGGTGCACCACTACCCAATGGACCAATCTATAGGCGCTCTGTTTTGGAGAATGATGAAATCAAGAGACAAATTCAGGAGCTGCTACAGAAATTTCACATCTGGCCAAGTTCATCACCCTGTGGGAGTCCGATCGTGTTTGTACAGAAGAAGGATGGGACTTGGAGACTCTGTATTGATTATCGGGTGCTGAACAAGATCACTATCCGGAATAGGTACCCGATCCCACGGATTGATGACCTTCTGGACCAACTCAAAGGGGAAAAACATTTTAGCAAGATCGACTTGAAGTCTGGGTATCACCAGGTACCAATCGAACCCTCTGATGTGTGGAAGACTGCCTTCAAAACCAAGGAGGACCTTTCCAAATGGCTCGTCATGCCTTTCGGATTGACAAATGCTCCTGCAACCTTCTTGAGGTTGATGGATGACATCTTGCGTCCATTCACCAACTCATTTGTAGTGGTATACTTGGATGACATTCTGATCTTCAGTCAGAATTGGGAAGAGCACCTCCACCACATCTAAGAATTCCTCCAAACATTGCGACAACATAAGTTGTGTGCCAATTTGGAGAAGTGCACTTTTGGCATGACCGAGGTTCAATATCTGGGACACATTATTGATGAAATGGGGGTGCATGTGGATCCAGCAAAGATCCAAGTCATTCTGGATTGGCCAGCCCCAACCACCCTAACACAGCTTCACAGCTTTCTAGGTCTTGCTAATTTCTACCACAAGTTCGTGTTGGGATTCTCTCATATCACTTGGCCCTTGAGTCAAGTCACCAAGGGAGGAGCGAAAGCAAAATTCTTTTGGTTAGAATCTCAACAGAATTCGTTCGTAGAATTAAAACATCACCTTTGTTCCACCCTAGTGCTCACATTACCAGACTTGCAACAACCATTTGAGATCGAGACAGGTGCCTCTGAGTATGCTATTGGGGCAGTTCTTACTCAACAGGGGCATCCAGTGGCATATCATAGTGAAACATTGTCTAACATAGTTCGAAAGTATCCCACTTATGACAAATAAATGTATTCCATTGTGCAGGCTTTTTGACAATGGAAGCATTACATTTTGGGGAAGGAGACAATCATCCACACAGGCCACCGACCCCTACAGTTCATACAGACACAAGCGAAATAGCAAAAAGATTGCCATCAAAAGTGGTCCACATATCTGCAACAATTTCATTTGAACATCAAGTACAAGAAGGGTAGCACCAATAATGTTGCAGACTGCCTCATCCGACCACCGATCGTGGCCATAACCACCGCTCTCAACTCTTGTGGGCATGAGACTTATGATTGGATGCTTCTCTACAAGAGCGATCTAGAATTCAGCTACACATACAAGGTACTCTTGGGGGGTATGCAAGTTCCAAAATTTCACCTCCAAGATGCACTATTATGTCACCTGGGACACCTTTATGTTCCTTCAAGCAAGCGTGCCAAGATGATATGGGAAGTGCACTACAGTCGATTCACTAGGAATTTTGGGGTCGAGAAAACAGTGGCAGTACTATAGAAGTATTTCTATTGGCCAAACCTTCGACAGGATGTTGGGAAGTACATAAGATTCTGCACTGCTTGCGCCATTGAAAAAACCGACCATCAAGAAGCAAGCGCTCTATACTTTGCTACCTCCCTCTAGTCGACTTTGGGAATCCATCTCCATGGATTACATGTCAGGCCTTCCTTCTACTAAGCATGGAAACGACTGTGTTTTCATGGTCGTCGACAGATTCTCAAAGATGGCCATTATGACAGCCTGCAAGAAGAATATCACAGCAGAAGCCACTCTTTGAACGAGTTTGGGTGCACTTTGGGATCTCACAGTCTATCATATCAAATCACGACAGCAATTTCCTTAGCACATTTTGGTCCAGCCTCTAGTCAATGTTGGACACCAAGCTCACTAAGTCCATAGCTTTCCATCCCCAAACTGATGGCCAGACAAAGGTCGTCAACAGGATGATTGTACACATTCCGCACATGTACAATTCAAAGCATCCATGCACACGGGATGAGAGCCTTCCCTATGTACAACACAGTTATAATCGGGCTCTCCACAGCTCAATCGGCCATAGCCCCTTTCAGGTGGGCTTGGGATTCCAGCCACTATGTCCCATTGACATAGCCATGCCATTTGCAGCTACTCAGAATGATTCGGCTCATGTCCAGTCTAAAGCTGACAAAGCAAACAACTTCATCGAGCGCATTCATCACATCCGCCAATAGGTTCATGACATATTGGACAGAGCCAATTCTAAGTACAAGAAATGACATGATCAACATTGGGTGCTACACAACTTCCAGGTGGGCGAAAAAGTGTGGCTGAATTTGCAAAAGGAGCGCCTCACTGGACCCCACCGCAAGATTCGCCCACTCCGACATGGGTCATATACCATCACCAAGGTTGTAGGGAATAATGCCTTTGAGCTCAGTATTCCACCATTCCTTGGTCTGCACCCAGTATTCAAAGTAGACCTCCTTCGTCCCTACTTCCCACCTCTATTGGACACCTCTGACATTGCAAAAGAACTCACACCAAAAGATTTAAACCCAAACTGCATGGAACAGGCCACCATAGACTGTATCATGGACATGCAAATCAAGAACACTCGCCGATAGAAGATCCAACTGTATCAGGTTTTCAAAGCTGGCCAACTCCTGCACCAAGGCAAGTGGTTCATTAGGGACCAAGTTCAATAGAAGTTTCCTCATCTCATGGAGGAACTCAACGCAATGGGGATCATTTCCTCCTAAGGGGGGAGGAATGATCCAAATGGATATTGGTGGCCACCCGCCTATTCCACTTGGGGACCCACCATTGTCTCTTTCAGTTTTTTTCACAACTTACTATTTTTAGCAGTTTTTCGGGTCGTGAACTTCAGGAGCCATTTTGAAGCCCCAAACAGAGATAGTATGCCGAAGTTACATCCCCGGGAAGTTGAAACACCAATTTACCCAAACAGGGCCCATATTTTTGGCGCTTCATCTCCTAGGGTTAGGTTTTTGGACGTTTAGAGTTCTACATTGTTTCTCCATAATAAATAGGCCCTCGAGCCTCATTGTAACACAGTTCAGAGGTCTGTAGCCACCACATCTCTTCTCAGAGATTCGCTACCAACACCCTAGATATTTTCTTTCCATCATGTTTGTAAGCATATTTCTGTGATTTGATATTAATGAAATGAAACCTTATTTCCATTGTATTTCTATGCTTATGGTTATTTCTGTATTATGTTGCATTCCTGCATAAATCCGGAACAATTTTTAAAGCAAAAAATGACTTATGAAGGAAATTAGGGTATTTCTTTTTGGAAAACAGACTTCACGAGACTTAAATTCACAAGTATAGGTCTTTTTAGATATAATATGGATGTTTTTATTGAAAAATACCTGTTATTTTATGTATTTGACTCGAAAAAGGGTTTCTAGAAGTCTGGGAGCTTTCGAAAGCTTTGTTGAAGTCTTTTAAACGCAAATTTGGAAGGTATAAATGGTCGCAATAGTGAATTGGGCCGAATTCTGGTTGTCTATGCATGAACAGGGGGCAACAACGTCATTTCTTCAATCAGAAACAATTAATGAGCAGAAAATGCAGAAAAAGGTTTAAACGCGTGCATTCTACTATTTTATAGAAAATTTAGTTAAACAGTATCTACATTCAATGCGGGTCAAGTCATTTTGAAAGAGGTTTAGCGCGGAGAGGTTAAATACCGCCAAGCGGTTATCACATCATCGGAGGGCGGTAAATGGTTTTGCTCAAATGGATGTGATCCAATAAGAAACGAACGCGTGGAGGAGAGATAATGGGGCAATACCACCCATATCGCAAATCTGAAAATGATTAATTTTCGCACCATTATATTTGCGATATGGCTTGTAGTTTTTTGGATCGGGCAAAGGGAGTGCGAACGGTCCAGATTTGAGTGGTGAAGATGTTAGGCATATGGGCGTGGGGCCCGGGATGCTTTATGAGGGGGGGTTCAATGTTATTACGTTAAACATAGTTTAAATGTAAAATATTATGTATAAAGGGATAGGTGGGGTTTATGCTTTACACAGTAAATAGGCTATTTACAATTGTAGAGTAACCTTTGAGCAGATTTTTAATGTAAAACATATATGGTTTAAACTATGGGGTGGGGAATATATCACGTGGGTATTAAAACCATAGGGTAAACATTAATAAAGTGGGTTTGGGATATGTAATAAAGTGAATTAATATAAATACGGGGTAGGGTATTATAGTGGAGTTAATATTTTAAGCTAAAGTTAATACGAAATGGATAAAATGAGCGGAAATACAAAATACCCTATGTAAAGTGTGTTTTAAGTGCTTGGCCGCAATGGTGGCCCCATTTTAAACATTTACACTTAATACTTAGGATAAATAGCATTTTGTGGGTTTTTTGAATGTTTTTATATGAAATGAAATTAGTTAAGGGGGTTTTTACTTTTCCTAGGAAAAATATGTGTTTTAACTTAGGAAAAGGGTGTGATATTGAGGAAAAGGGTTTTTGTGAAGGGAATCCAATACTTAGTGCCAATCAGTCACTAAGCCTTGGGTTCGATCCCAACAAAAGTCAGAGAAATGCTCTAAACCTTTATAACTAAAGGTTTTCAGTATTGGAGTGTATTGTGGGGAGGGAAATTAGTAATTTTTCCAGATGATGTTTTATTCATGCCTTGTGCAGCTGCTTTCTACTTACCATTTGCTACCCTAACATTTTTTCTTCATTTTCATGGGTGAATTTGAGCTTGCAAACCCTAATCCATTTTTATTTTAAAGCAAGAAACTATCTAATTCTAACCTTATTTCACCTGAGGGCTCAAATTAAATTGTTGAGCTGCTCATTTATTCTCTAACTATCTACTGATTTGTCAAGTTTAAACTATTTGACAGATCTTTATTCTCTATCTATAAACATGAAATTTAAAACATGAAAAATTTAAGATTAAACTATTTAACTCATCATGGATTATGGCATTTTGAACGAGCTGCACATAATCATTTATTTTGCAATGAAAAAGTAACTAGTAGTGGCATTTTGACTTGCATCACTTTCATGTCTTATTCTTATCTCTTTTATGTTTTTGGGGTCCATTTTTTATTCTTTTTTATCTTTTCTTTTCATGTCCTTTGATTTTTCTTTTAGGACTTTTACCCTCTTTTCATTTTTTTTATTTTTTCAAATATGGGAAAATAACTTGCAGAAAGCAAGGTATGTACATATTTACAAGACTTATCAAAGTCAATTCAAAAATTATGAACCCTATTATTATAGGACCCTAACACCTCTCTTGGCCCAAGAGTGATGGTGACCCAAGAGTAGGACAACGGATTCCTTTAAGGATGCATATATTTAGGGTGAGCTCAAGTCGGTTTTCCTTGACTATCCATGACATAGAATCAACTCCCCAAGTGTGGGAAGTGGTTTCGGATAGTGACTTTTCACCATCCCCAGAACCGTGTGACTATCAAAGAAAGAGGCTCGTGTTCCACGCTAAAACCCTTTGTTACTGGCGTGTGGTCCAAAAATTTATCACATAGCCTTAGGAATTTTTAAATTTTTGTCCTTCATGATGTATTTCTTCTAGAAAATTTCATTTTTACCTTTTTCTTGATATTTTTCTAATGGATTTTCTTGTACGATTTTCTAGCGTTAACAAAATTTGTGCTTCATTAACCAAAGGAGACCCCTAGGTCCTCGAACATGTCAATAAGGCATGCAAGATTCACATTATCCTCACTAAAATCCAAATCAGAATGCACCTTTCCATCCTTGGTATCCTTCCACTCATCCATCGCGGTCCTCGCCTCCTCCTTGGACTTATGCTCCTCAATAACCTCATCATCATATCAACCCTCTTTTTCAGCCATATCCACCCCAAACTTTTCAATGGGGGAATCCCTCACCAAGGTGGAGTCCTCAAACAACCAAACCTCCTTCTTTACTACCTCCACCTTAACTTCAACCATAGTCTCCTCACCAAAATCAACCTAAGCAGCCTCAAATGCCTTCTCAACCCAATATGAACCCAAATAATAAGCAAACACAACATGTTTAGAATGGAGAGACATCATATCCTGCTTATGTTGTGGAAATCCAAGAGATCAAACTTCAGTCTGGGAGGGTGCTCCCAGATAATCAACCTCCTTCTTTGCCTAAAAATCTTGAAGAAGAGAATGAAGAGAGTTCCCCTAAAGTCAATGCACCTCCTTATCCTGAAAGGTTGGTCCACCCTAAACAACACACCCAAGAAGAGGCTGAACTTATGGGAGAATTGAATAACTTGTGTGTCAAGATACCCCTTCTCCAGGCCATCAAATATGTTCCCATTTACAACAAGCTTATTAAGGAGGAATATTTCAAAATACATGGGAGAAGAAGAAGAGATACCCCTGTGATCAATTTTGTTGGAAAAATATCTAATCTGATATAGGGAAGAGTAATCTCCCCGAAGTAATTGGATCTTGGTAGCCCAATAGTGGATGTGCACATCGATGGAATTATGGTCCCTAATAAATTAGTTGATCTTGGGGTTTCAATCAATGTGATGACTAGTGAAGCCATGTTGAAGCTCAATCTCTAAGGGGATTTTTGGAAGACCAAAACAGTGTTGCAGCTTGCAGATAGATCCACAGTAGCTCCTGAGGGAATTATTGAGGATGGCATGGTCTCCATTGACTCCTAGGAGTACCCCACTAATTTCCTAGTCCCCTAGCCCAAAACCAATATTAATGGATAATCTCTCATCCTAAGAAGACCTTAGTCGGCCATTTTTGATGCCTACATTAGTTGCAGGGTTAGGAACATGACTATTAAGAATGGACAACTATCAAAACAAGTTGTGTTGTATCCCCCTGCTCAACCTTCTATTGAGAATGATTTACCCTTGTGGTTAGAGGAAGAGGAAGAGGAAGAATTTTGACAGACATCCCTCTACCCAGTAGGCACTCTAGACATTGTTATAGGAGTGGGGAATCTTGATGAATATGACTTTATTGACCATATCTTGCAAAATTATCCTCCCATTTCCATACCTTTTGATAAACTGATGAAAGAGTATGAGAGTAGTCCTTGGAATTTTTTGTGTTTTGTTGACTCTAGCCTAGAAAATTCCAAGATCGTGGAGATTGGCCCATCCAGAAATCTAAATATCAACCCCTCTCTCTCAACCAAACAGGAAGAACATTTATGCTGAGGCAACACCTACATGATTTTTCTTGGGATTGTTAAACACACACATGGTGTAGGAGAAACTAAACACACAAATAGGAAAGATAAGCATTCACTCCTCATATTATTCACCATAGATGTACATTTATAATACAATGGTGTGACCCTTGGATTCATCTTCCAAGGTCACTTTGACTCCTTGTGACTCTTCGCCTTCCACACCTACCCATAGAGGATTAGGTGTTCAACATTCACCCCCTTAATCCGAAGGGGTATGTGTGAGTCCAAGAAGAGAGTTGTAATACAAATCTGCAAAATGTGCATGGAAGAACTTAGGCTGAATCAGCTCTCTGAAATTTTGGCATAAAGAGGTGGTTTAAGGATGACCACCAATATTGGAACGCAACGCTTATTGGAGTTCCCGGAACTCTTCCAAAACTAGAAAGAAGCTGAGGGCTTCTGCTAGAGGAAGTGTACCTCATATTGAAGAGGGAGACCTTAAACCTAAAAGAAGGGAAGTCTACAATCTGTGATGGTTTAAGGATGACCACCAACACTGGAATGCTTGATGCATTTCCTGGAACTCTTCCAAATCCGGTAAGAAGCTGAAGTATTCTGCTAGAGGAAGTGCTTAGAATTCTTTGAAGAGGAAGAATATGAACCTCACATGGATAGTTTATGGTTGTCCACCAACCAAAGGCATGCTCATGGGCATCCGTGTCTCTGGCTACAACTCTGAATCTGGAATGACGAATTGTGGCTCAGGCTCGCTTGAATTTTTGCGTCTCTAGCTACAACTCTTAATCTAGAATGAGAGATTGTGGCTCAAGCTCGTTTGATGTGGCTTTGGAGCTTGTATATGAAAACCATTTTCCCCCCTGTCAGGTACAAGGTGATATGATGGCGAAAACTCAACTGCAAGATTGTTCAATATTCTAGAACAAGTTCTGACATATGTCTTAAACATCTTCTTGGCTATTGATGCCCATTGCCAAAAAGTGATCCATCCAAGATGAATCTTTGTTCTTGCAGGAGGATTATTTTTGAAGCATCTGTGTGAAGAATGGGTGTGCCGACCACATTTCTTGCATGGGTGAAGATTGAAACAGTGATCTTTCATATGGCCAACACGATCACAGTGTTGGCATTTTACAATTTTTTGTTGTTGATTTGGAAGAGGAGTAGGATCTGGAACAGCTGAAGGTGAACTGTCATAAAGAAATCCGACACTTTGAAATTTGATGGCCTTGGAGTAGTTTGGAATATGAAAGGACAATTCCTTATCATATCCAAGACCAGTTTTGTGCTTGTTGTGGACAAGCTCTTCCCAAGGTCTGATGATGGGCTTGGGAGGTATTGGCTGCATTTCCACATCTTTGTGCACATCTCCTCTTGAAATGGGTAATGAATGTGGACCAACCTCAACTTTATATTCTTGCTGTTGATGGGAGTCCCTCTCAATTTTCTGAATAGAAACAGGTTCAGAATGATGACTCTTTGCTGAAGTTCATCTTGCTGGAGCTCTGACTCAAGCTACAAGAATTCAATCTTTTCTTGTGCATCTTGCAAACAAGTTTGAATATCTGTGAGACTAGATTTGTCAATCATAATTGTATTTTTGACACTAGAATGTATTAGAGTATTCAGCAAATCTAATATTACATAAATTTTTCCCATTCTCTTCAAACAAATCACACTCTCTAAATGACAAGTTTTTCTAGTTTCGATTTGCACCAAGTTTTGGCTCAAGGGAGATATCATACACCATAGATCATAAAAAAACCATAATATTTGTAGGAAATTTTCAATGCACCGTTGGGGTTATATCATTGAAAAACTTGATTAATATCACAACCTCTCCATTATTTGTATCATGCTTCACTTAGGCATTCACATCAGTTTGGTGCCACACTCAACTCTGTTCAAACATTTGTATTCAAAGATTGCAAACAACTTTTCCTCCTCCTCCTCCTCCTCCTTCTTCTTCTTCTTCTTCTTTTTAACTCAAATCATATATCACTTTATATATGTTCCATTACATATAACCAAAAAAAAAGGGCTTCAACAAATTTTAAACACACAATCAATGCATACCATTTTAGTCTTCAAGAAGGAGATATCATTGAACCATACGGCCTTCAAAAATGGAGTTTAATGCATATGGAGTTCAATACATCGATTCCAACTTTATATAGTGTACGATAACAATTCCAGGTCCTCAACAAACCCACAACAGCATGCACAATTCACCATCGTAGGTGTTTAGTCCAACATATTCAATGCACAATACTTCAGTATTCCACCAGTGATCAACACTCCAATAACATTTGTGTTCTTCCATCAAATAGGTAACAACGTTCAAAATTTAACGCAGAGGGTATACACAATTCATGGAATTCAAAAATTCATCATTCTCTTTTCTATTTGCTCGCTCTTCTTCATAAAAACCGCTACAGGACTGATATCAAACTTGGCCTAGTAGCTCACTCCCCCTCCTCCTCCCGCACTCTGCGCTCACCGTGGGGATCGATAAATGAGCAGTCAAGAGTTCGGGAAATGTGTATGTGAGAGAGCGGGATAGTGATATGGTCGAGCAGTGAGAGAGGAAGGGTTAGCAGGTGGGGAAGGCCGAGAAGCCGTGAGAGGGTGAGGGGGTTGGGTGTGAGGGGGGGTGGGGAGGGCGACGGGTGTGAAAGCGACGGGAAGGGGAGCATAGAGGGGGAGGTGAGGGGGGCTCATATGACGGAGGGAGATGTGGGAAGAATGGGGAGCGAGAGTAGGAAGAGGCAGTGGGAGTATGAGGCTGCGAGAGTGCGTGGAGGGAGCAGAGAATTTGGGAGGGAGGTGAAATGAGTGAGCGCAGAGTGGAGGTGGAGCGGTCGGGGGGAGGGGAGGGGGTGGCATGGGAGCAAGGAGGAGTGCAGCATGGGGACAGTGTAGATAAAAGCTCCAACAAGAAGAAGCTACAAATGTATTTGATATGCCTATAAATTGTGGCCTGTAGGAAGAGGGAGCAGGAGTGGAGAGCACGGATGAAGAGCACGTAGGCCAAGAGGAGCAATGGAAGGTAAGAAAAATCGCTGACAGGGCATGAGTAGAACTGTCAAACTATATGGCAGGGTAGGAAAACACTTGCTCTGAATGGAGTCATGGAGAGTGACTTTTATGTAGCAATCATATGCATTAAAACTGCAGACACATCTTCCTTTTACAGTAATAGGTATTGGCTACTGCAATTCAGAATCTGAGAAACAACGATCACTCTACTAGCTGACAGGATATAATGAAGTGCAGAACTTTTTTTTTTTTCCTAAATAGGGCAGAGAATTCAGCTGGAATTTTGGCTTAGAAGAGCAAGACTAAGCTGCTAACATGCACAGAAAGACCACAAAAATTAGTGGTTCAAATTTGAGCAAGGCCAGTAATCGCCTGCTCTGATACCATGTTAAACACACACATGGTGTAGGAGAAACTAAACACACAAATAGGAAAGATAAGCATTCATTGCTCATATTATTCACCATAGATGTACATTTATAATACAATGGTGTGACCCTTGGATTCATCTTCCAAGGTCACTTGGACTCCTTGGGACTCTTCACTTTCCACACATACCCATAGAGGATTAGGTGTTCAACAGGGATTATAAGGAGATGAAAGGTGTGCATCCCTCATTCTGTAGTCATCATATTTACATCAAAGAGGGATGAAAGCCTGCACACCAACCCTAGAGAAGGATGAACCCATCTCTTAAGGAAATTTTGAAAGAAGAATTACAAAAGCTACTAGATGCAGGGTTCATATACTCCATTTCAGATAGTGAGTGGGTGTCCCCTCTTGTTTTAGTCCCCAAGGAAAATGGGAATTGGAGGATATGTGTTGATTACCGAGAACTTAACAAGGCTACAAAGAAGGACCATTTTCCTTTGGTCTTCATTGACCAAGTCCTAGATGGCCTTAAAAGAAATAATTTCTTCTCTTTCCTGGGTGGATTTAGTGGATACAACCAAATTCAAATAATCCCCGAGGACCAAGATAAGACCACATTCACATGTCCTTGGGGTGCCTTTACTTATTAGGTCCTTCCATTTGGTCTTTGAAATGATCCTGCTACTTTCCAAAGGGTAGTTCTACGTATATTTGTTGAACTTGTTACGACACTATTGAGATATACATGGATGACTTCACTCCTTATGGATGTGACTTCTAGGAAGCTTTGTCTAATCTATGTAAAGTCTTACAAAAATGCATTGAAATGAATCTGTCATTGAGTCCCAAGAAGTGTAATTTTTTTATGAATACAGGGACTATCCTTGGCCATTCTATATCTAAGGAAGGGATATAGGTTGACCCAAAAACAATTACCATCATTAAGAGGGTCCCTATACTGAAAAGAAAGGAGATGTCAGGAGATTCCTTGGATTAGTTAGGTATTATAGAAGGTTCATTAAAAACTTTAGTAAATTGGTTGCACCCTTGTTTGGACTGCTCGCCAAAAATTTAGAATTCTGTTGGACAACCAACTATTAAGATCCCCTTGAGGTACTGAAATAAAAACTTACCACTTCACCCATCCCTAGGGGTCCCAATTAGGCATTACCTTTCCATATACACATAGATGCATCATATAAAGTTGTAGGGGTAGTCTTAGGACAAGTGGAATAAAAATTGCCTTATGTTATCTATTTCATCAGTAAGAAATTTTTTAAAGTTGAGTTAAATTATACAATCACTAAAAAGGAACTCTTGACTGTGGTACATTATTTGAACAATTTTAGCCATTATATCACGGGTTATCAAACTTCTGTTCACACTTATAATGAAACCATTAAGTATTTAATGAATAAATCCAATGTTAATGCTAGGATAATTAGATGGTTGTTATTATTGTAGCAATTTGATTCGACTATTATTGACAAACTAGGGAAAGAGAATTTGGCTGCAGTTTTCTTATCAACACAAACCTTGCCTACAAAAAAGCAATAAATGGTAGATGATCAACTTCTAGATGAACATATATTTTCCATCTTGGTGATTTCCCCTTGGTTTGCTGATATATACAACTGCTTGGTTGTTGGTAGGCTCCCTCCTAATATATCCTCCAAGGAGAAAAGCAAGATTGTCAAGAAAAGTGCCACATTCACTTGGATTGGGGAGAATATTTGCATATTGGGGCCAGATCAGATCACAAGGAGATGTGTGAGGGAAGAAGAGGTATTTGAAATCTTCTCAGCATGCCATGATGGACCTTGTGGGGGCCGCTTTGTTTTTAAGAGGACAACCTTCAAAATTCTACAAGAAGGTTATTACTGGCCCACTTTACATCAAGATGCAAGAAGGTACACCACTAGGTGTGATTAGTGCCAAAGGATGGGTAAGCCCACACCTAAGGATGAAATTCCCTTACAACCCCAAGTGACTCTAGAGCCATTTGAGAAGCGGGGCATGGATTTCATTGGACCTATTGATCCCCCATTAGGATGTTGAACCTTTACTTAAACTGAGAGGGGGGGGGGGGTGAATCAGTTTAAGACATTCCTGATCTTTTAAAACTTTTCATTACTCCTTCATTTCATATTTAATTTAATGTGTGAGTAATCTTATAAAGTAAGCAGCAAGTATTAGTATAATATAGTAGTAGACTTAATATGAGAGCAGCAGGTGTTAAGCAGATGATACATATCAGATCAACACATAAATTTCATGCACAGAGACACCAGATATAAGTGGAAACCCATAAAGGGAGAAAACCACATCTTATTATTGTTGTGATGCAAAGGCAAGCTCCAACTCCCTCTCACCACTTTTTTTCTGCAGGCACCAACCTACAGGAGGCTCCAACCTCAGTCAGCTACAACTGACAACTATCAAGCTTCAACTTGATATGGAAGCTCCAACTTCCTCAATTTAACAAACTGAATGTTTGCTGATTTACCTCTGATATCAGCTCTGTTCTGTAGCTTCTCTTTCTGCTCTTCTTTTCTTGATCTTCTCTGCTTCACTCTTCTGTATTCTGCCTTCTCTTTATTTACTCTCTCTTACTCTCAAAAAATTCACTCTGCATATCAAGATGATATTATTTATAGTGTTCCTCACATGACTGTTTGTATTCTACTTGGAATCCGAAATGTACAGTCATGTCTCTTGGTCTTCTGCCTTCTTATTTCTTTATCCAACTCAATTTGAAATCATAATCATATATACAAAATTTAATGCTACAGTGGGATTTTGTCTTTTCCTTAGGATACTTGCCTTTGCATCACAAACAATGAAAAAATAATTACATCATTTACATTCACATTTCTAATTACATATTGCAATATCACTCAGCTCTTCTTCTGAACTTTGGCTTTACTGGATTTTGTCTTTTCCTGCTGCTGTTAAGAACCTGTTTTGCATACACTTTGTTCACTATCATCTGCATATTCCCTATTTTTTATGCTTACTCGCCTGTCCAATTTGTTCCTATGTAAATTCTTGTTTACCATGATTGTCTGTCTGTTGTAAACATATAACTGTGTTAAAAATATATTTCGACTGGCACTCCTCTCTTTCTATTTTCCTCACTCATCCATCCAAAAACAACATTCTCATTTTTGTTTTATCTTTTATTAAGTTCTCCATTTATTGTAGTTATGTAATTTCTGTATGTGAATTCGCCCTTTAGTCAGCCATACAACAATTCTCGGCATTTTCAAAAACTGTGGTCAAACCATAATAAAACACCAATCATCTTACCAATCCGGCAATTTCACATTTCTTTTTCCACACTGGCAATTCAATTTAACTAACACTTGGCTTTTCAAACCATGTAAATTGGCCCTCGGTAGGTACATATATCAACCCACGTAATATATATTCATATATCTATTTCGGCATTCTTCAATTTTTGACGAAATCCTATGTATATCCGCATACCTTTATTAATTCATAACCCTTAGTACATCTTCGATTTACTTATCAAAGTCAAAGAATTTGATAAATAACATAAACACTGAATTATATATATATTCCGCCAATCGTTTAATTAACAACTTTAATATACCGGCTTCCACCAAATTGCATATAAGATCACACTGATTATCTTCCAGCTCTTTTGTTAAACCTTAAAAGTTCATCAATTGATCAATAACATCGCCCTGGCTTTATCAGTTGATTGCTCATATACATTCCATGCCGCCTGGGTATTTATGTGTTAGTTTCATGAAATTATGGTTTGTTGGCGGCTCCAATACCTTCGCTAATGCCACGCCAATAATTGATTAATGGAATCGCCTGCTTTAACATCAGCTTTAAAGATGGTGTGAATGGTCCGAAACCGCCTGCATTTTCGGCAATCCACGTTGATTTCATGATTTCGCGGTTCACTTTCTCCTTCCAGGTTCGTTCTTCATTTTCCAGGTTTTTGTTCCGCCTTCATGATATATAACGTTTAATATATTTCAAATGATATATATATATATATATTTCAATCGCGAGTAGTTCTCGCTTTCTCCTTGTTCGTTCCAACTTCTCCTCCGATATTTATGTCTCTGCTTCGTGTTCCGATACGCTCTGTGTTCTGCTTATTCAATATAAAGAAGGTTTTTCAATATATATAATGAGTTTAATTCGTTCCATTATACATATATTTTTTCACCATGCAGTTTCGTTACATTTCACATGTACTCATTTATTTAACGTATTTATTGTCAATCCATATACAACGATAGTTTTCTGCTGCATATAACCTCTATCGTTTCCTCCGCTCTCGTTCGCTCCTCGTTCGCATCTTCTCGTCTTCTTCTCGCTTATATATAACGTAAGGGTTCTCATGACCCCCCGATACCACCTCTCGTTTCTTCGTCACTCGCTCGCCTTTCATCGTCGTACGCTGTGCCTCTATCTTTATTCGTCTTCTGTCGTCGTACTTTTGCTCCATGCACATTTTGGGTCTTCGTAATACCTGTTTTACCGTATTCACTACCTCCTTTGTCATCAATGTTGCCATCAATGACAATCTTTCCAACATAGGAAAGAACAAGTATATCATTGTGTGCACTAATTACCTGATTAAATGGGCTGAACAAAGGAGGTAAAGGAAGCAACTGAGAAAAAGGTGGTTGAATTTATGAGAGAGAAAATCTTCTACAAGTTTGGTTTTTCAAGGGAGTTAGTCACTGATCAAGGAGCACAATTTACATAAAATATGATTAGAGATCTCATGAGGAAACATCACATCAAGAAAAATACCTCCACTTCCTATCACCCTCAAGAATATGGGCAAGTGGAGGTCACAAAGAGAGCATTAGATAACATTCTAACCAAGGTTGTTAGAAACATCATAAAAGATTGAGCATACACACTTGTAGAATTCATTTGGGCCTACAACACAACTTGGAAAACCAACACTGGATTTACTCCATTCAAACTATTCTATGGGAAGAAGGCCCTAGTCTGTTGAATTTGAATGTAATACCTTAAGGATGGCAACTCACTAAACACACAGAGATGCTGCTCCAAACGCTCAGACAACGTGAAGCACCGTACCTTCTTCCCACATCTACCCAAGTAACTGGCCAACTGGGTTAAACATTCGAAAAGAGGCTACTAATCTAAGATTCAACCTCCTATATTACCTTCAGGAAGTGGAACCGATGGAAACCTAACAAACAAACCTTACACAACATCACAACAACTGCAATAGGTAACGCAAACTCCTAAACCCCTGAACCCTGAGGGCGAACTGATTTTTGAGCCTTTTGAGCCTTAGTTGTGGGAATGTAAGGGAAAGGGAGCAACTAGAATCCTATATATGTGGGCATGCCAAGGCAAGGCCGTTGCCAGGGCCCCAAAAATCCAGTTTTTATGACTACAACTATGGGATTTGTACCACCTTTTTAGCCCCAGAGCCCAGGTCACTACCCAAGACTTCATGAAACTTTAGGAGAGGATAAATAACATTAAAAAAAAAGTTATGGAAGCAATCACATCATCAATAACTTATCTAGACCCCTCCCAGCCATGACAAGAATTTTTTTAAACATGTCACAAACATTGCATCTACAAGTGCAAAACGACAGATTTAAACATGGGGGTCTCATACTTATCTAAGAATCACTAAGAATAATTTCTCCCTTACATCATAAGCTGCAATACAAACTATTTGACCATAGATACATTGTGCATTCATTTACAAGTAAAAACGTATATAGAGCCATACATCATCACTGATAAAATACATGCTTATAACTAGCATAATGACAATAGAAATACCATGGATACAACAACAATAGAATCCACATAACAACCAATACATTTTCATATGAAATACTAAAGGAATGATATTCTCATTGATGAGTGTAAAAACCAACCGAAGATGGGACTTCCACGTAACACCTGACCATAGATTGCCCGCATCAAAATCTCTCTTCAGTCAGTCACCCTTGTGCCATATTCCAAGCATGAATGTGGGGATCAAACCGAAAGAACCGACCAAGGCATCCTGAGGTTAAACCACCTCACCCTCATCAATCATAAACCATGCTCTACCATGATTTACACCCAACCACTAGGCTAACACAGGCATGGATATCACCAGATTGTCTCCGCCTAAACCATCAAGAATTTTCCTGTCTCCTATTCTCTCAGGCATTACCGCAACCCACAGTCTGAATCAAGGGTCCCTAGACCCTAAACTAAGACATAATATCGAGGATTTACCGCAATCCCAAACCCATTTTCCTAGGCTTGAATGGAGAGAAAAACACCTCTAGGCTTTACAATATACCCTTCCAGTCACCGATCGAGGATTCATAGGCCTATCGAGGCAACATAATCCTAGATCTACCGTAACCAATAGTCGGGCTTAGGGGTTACTAGGTCAGTGGCTTTACTATGATTCACAGTCTAGTTTAGGGACATCTAGGCCATGTGCTATGTCAATTCAGAGCTGCACCCCACTTAGCTTTGAATCCATCCGTCAATCCAGCTAAACCAAAACATGAGAACTCCACAACGCCATGGCTATTCGGAAATAGAAAGGCTATACTGAATACACTATCACACCTAGAAAAAACCCATGCCAAGACAAAATAACCACATGCATGCCAAATATAGCAAGGAAATCATAAATACAAATCAATACCTGTAAAGAATCCTGTTGTAGCTGCTTGATTCCTGCTCTTCCTTGCTTGCTTCCTCCTTCTTCCTACTTTATTTCCTTTCTTGCTCCAATGCCAAAGTGCTCGAAATACCCTAAGTGTCCAAGATTGAGAGAGAGAGATATATAAATAATAATGAGAGAGCTCCAAAAAATGTATTGACAAAAGGTACCAACTAATCCTCAGAAGTATTTTTATAGAACAGGCCTCTATTTTCTTCATTTTCCATTATCTCTATTTTCCTCCTCACATGCAACCTATGACCTTTCATCTACCTTTTCTCCTAATTTCCATTATTTTCATAAACAAATGTGCCAAAAATTTCATTTTTCCTTCCCAAAGCCTTTTCCTTTGCCTATTTTCTTAGCCATAATAAAACCAAATGAACACCCCCTAGGATTTTTTTCCCAACGTTCAACTTGGAATAAGTGTCTCATCAACCGTGGTTATTATTTTAAAATTTATTACTTGGAATTTTCACCAAGAATGTTACAGAACCCTACCTCTTAGCAGACACTGTCCCCAGCGTTCAACCACACATATACCTCAGCAAAATTGTTAAAAATCAACCATACTACCCATGGAGCTTTCTAGCATAGCTTGATGTAGTATTTACAATGATAACCCTCCTGAAAAGAAAACCAACATGACATCATAACAACATGACGACTATAATGACATGACACCATGCCGCTTGTTGGAGCTTTATAACATAGCTCATGGAGGTATTTACATCCATATACATATGTACATATATCCAACCATAACATCAAATCATATACCAAAACATATGCTAAACAAAACAACATCACACCAAAACTTATTTTCCTCAACCAGAAAACAAGGAAGGATACATGGTCCACATCTTATCCACCATCTCCCATGTACCTTCATCATACCCAAAGTGCTTCCATTGCACCTTAACTTGCTCTATATATTGGTTCTGAAGCATGAGCACATTTTTCTGCAATATACACTTAGGCTCCAATAGGAATTCCCCATCTGGTTCCACTTGTAATACAGATCAATCAATTATAAGATCAGCATCTTTAACATACTTCTTAACCAAATATATATGAAAAAAATCATGGAATTTCACTGTGGGAGGCAGTGCAAGTCAATAGGCCACTAGTATGATCCTCTCACTAATCTTGAAGGTTCCACAAAACCGTGGTGCCAGCTTGGCACATGATCCAATCCGCAAGGAGCTCTTCTTGGGCTTGATATGCAAGTACACCTGATCTCCAATCTGAAACTCCTTATACAATTTGTTCCCATCTATATAAATCTTTTGCCTATCATAAGTTGCTTTCAAGTTCTTCTTGATCACCTGCATTTATTGTTCCATTTCTTCCAACATCTCTTGTCCAATCAGTACCCTATTAACCAAATCACTCCAACTGATAGGAGTGTTGCAACTCTGCCCATACATAGCCTCAAATGGACTCATTCTCAATGACTAATGATACCAGTTGTTCTAGGCAAACTCTACTAGTGGAAGATATCCTTCCCACTTTCACTGTTGATGCATCACTGCATACATACTTAACATATCCTATAATATCCTATTGACCCTCTTAGTCTGTCCATCTGTCTGTGGATGAGAAGTTGTGTTGAAAGCTAACTCGGCACCCAAACTTATAAACAACTCCTTCCAAAACTTGGAAGTGAACTTTGCATCCCTTTATGACACCATCTTCTTTGGAACACCATGAAATCTAACTCTGTCTCTAATAAATACATGTGCTACATCACAAGCTGAGCATGTATTCTTCACCAGTATGAAATGTGCAACCTTGCTCAACCTGTCCACCACAACCATGATAGAATCATGATTTCTAACTATCCTCAACAACCCTATAATTAAATCCATGGAAATAACCTCCCATTTCCACTCTGGAATCACAATCGGCTATAGTAATCCACCTGGATGTTTACACTCTGCCTTAACCATCTAACAATCCAAACATCTGGCTCCAAAATCTGCCACATCCCTCTTTAGATTCATCCAATAATAGAATCTCTTCACTGAAATCAATGTTTTCTGGTATCTTGGGTGACCCGAATATGGTTTCACATGAAACTCCCTCAATATCACCTTCTTGAGCTCTTTGTTGTCCGATACATATATCCTATCACTAAATCTAACCAACCCATTTGATGTGAAATGGTAATCCAAGTCTTGTACACGTGTACCTATACTCTTCCATGTAATTGTACCACATGTATGTGTACCTGTGCCAACACATGTACCTGTACCTCTACCAACACTTGTACATGTACATGTACCAACACCTGTAACTGTACCTATACCAACACCGGTACATGTACATGTACCAACACATGTACCTGTACCTATACCAATACCTGTACTTGTACATGTACTCTACTACAACCTGTGCACAATCTCCATATACCTGTGATCCTGTTGACCTACCTGCAAGATCCTATCTTGTAAATGTGTCCCATAGGATCTCATCCCTGCTAATTGGTTTACATGTACCCGCCTACTAAGAGCATATATGACCCTGTTCTCCTTTCCCTTGATGTACCTAATCTCAAAGTCAAACTCGATGATCATTCCTAGCCATCTAACCTGTCGGGCATTAAATTCGGCTGGCCAAATAGGTACCTCAACCAAATGTGGTCACTCATATATACAAATTTCTTTCCATGAAGATAGTGCCTCCACATCTCTATTGCATGTATTATCGCTGCTAGATCAAGATCATGTGTCGAGTAGTTATGCTCATGTTCATTTAGCTTATGTGACTCATAGAATACCACCTGTCCATCCTACATAAGGACCCCACCTAGTCCTCTCTTGCAATAATTTATACAAACTACAAACTCCTTGTCCAGATCTACAACCTTTAGAACTGGAGCATGTGTCAAAAACTTCTTAAGATGTTGAAAAGTAGCCTCACGCTCCTCTGTCCAATCAAACTTCTTACATTTCCTCTAAAATAATGTAATAGGATAAGCAATATGTGAGAAGTTTCTAATGAACCTCCTGTAGTAAACTACCAATCCCATGAATGATATCACCTCATCTACATTCTTAGGAGCTACCCACTCCATGATGGCCCTTATATTCTCTGGATCTACTGCAATGCCTTCCTTGGCGACAACATGTCCCAAGTAGTGTACCCTAGTCTAGAAGAAACTACATTTTTTGAGCTTAGCATACAAATTATGCTCTCTCAACAACCTCAACACTGTAGCCAAATTCTCGGTGTGCTCTTCTTCCTTTTTATAATACACCAATATTTCATCAATAAACACAATCACAAACTTATTCAAATAGGGGCGCAACATACTATTCATAAAACACATAAATTTAGCTAGGGCATTATTCAAACCAAATGGAGCTACAAAAAACTCACAATGCTTGTACCTAGCCCTAAATTTGGTACTGTAGATGTCCTGATATTTGATGCGTACCTAATGATATCCCAATCTAAAGTCAATCTTAGAGAAAATTGCTTCTCCCTTCAATTGGTCAAACAAATCATCAATCCTTGGTAATGGGTACATGTTCTTGATGGTCACTCTATTCAACTTCTTGTAGTCAATGCATAGTCTAAGAGTGTCATCCTTCTTCTTCACGAACAATACGGGTGCACCCCATGGAGATACGCTTGGTCTAATGTACCCCTTGTCCAACATTTCCTTCAACTGCAATTTTAACTCGACTAGATCCAGTGTATTCATCATGTAAGGTGCTTTTTATGTTGGATTTTCCCTTGGTACCAACTCAATAGAAAATTTTACTTCCCTATGGAATGGAAACTCTGAAATCTCTGTTGGAAATACATCCTGAAACTACTAAAAAACTGGATACCTAATCAACACATCTGCATCCTCAACTTCCTTACCTTTGTCACTAGAGATCTGAACTGCGAATAGAACACACCCTTTTTTACGATTGCGCTTGGCCTGCATGGTTTTCACCATCCTAACTGATGTGGATTTATTCTTTCCCTCTAAGACTCTTGGTTCCCCATTGTCATCCAAGCACTCAATAGCTTTGTTATTGCAATCTACCTTGGTCCTATGGAGACATAACCAATCTATACCCAATAGCATATTGTAGGAACCTAGTGGAAACATATTCAAGTGTGTTGTTGTAGGCATACCATTTAACTCAAATGCACAGGCTCTTACCCAATGGTGAACTATTTTCTTTGTACATGTGGCCAACTGCACTAACCAATATTCTGCATTCATTTCCTTACTCAAACCACACTTATCCACCAAGTCAGTACTAACATATCTATAATTAGATCAAGGGTCAATCAAAATAGAAATAACTTTATCACAAAACTTACCTTCCATCTCAATGCTAGAAGCCTGATGATCTTCCTACTTATTCTCCACTGCTACATAAATGCGAGGAATGCTCTACCCAACATCCCTAGTAGTATGTGTCTCCTACGCACTGTATATCTTAGGCCTACATCCCTGATTCTAAGGAAAATATCTCTTAAGATGCTCCTCACTACATGTCCAACACTCCAACCGTCCCATACCATTATATCCATGCTACCAAAGTGATCTATGTTGCTGCTATGGCCTATGTCCCTGTCCAGCTACATTAAAATCCTTTTGCGGTGCCACATTTTCTTTCTCATCTACATTCTAAGGCCTTGCTCTCTTAGGCTGCCATTTGATTTTACATTTGTATCTCCCCTTCCATCCTTGTTTAGACTCATTCTTGTGCTTTTATTATTCATGGAAATGCTTCAACTTCCCAATGACTTCCTCAAGTGACCAAGGCTCATCATACTCAATCTTATCTTTGAATACTAATTGAAAACCACTCAAAAATTGTTGAACTGTAGCCTTCTCATCGATAAGATATGGCACATACCTCAATAGCTCAAAGAACTTGGTCCTGTACTCTTCATCTATCATAGATCCCATTCTTTGCTCATAGAAATCTTTAGCCTTGTTTTCGTAATACCTCTCTAACAAGTACTTCTTCCCAAAAAGCTTCTTGAATTCATGCCAACTGAAGTCCTTTGTTCTAATGTTTTTGACTTGCTTCACATCTTCCCACCATATGTTTGCTTTACCTTTCAAACTGAAGATAACAATTATGGCCTTCATGTTATCTGTGTACTCATGCAACTCAAAGAATTTTTTCATTCTGAGTATCCAAGCCTCTGCATCTTTTGTTTTATTCAACTCTCCGTCAAAATTAGGTGGTTTGGATTTCCTAAATTCATCTAGAAAGTACCTCCTCCCATTCCTCCTATAAGGATCATACTGATGATGATCATAATGTCTATCTGAACCTGAATTGGAATGATACTTGTACTCATCACCTCACCTATCCAGAGTGTCCAACAACCTGCCATCTCTCACTATGTCTACTCTATTTAACCCGTGTCTACCAGGAGACCTATTTCCATATGCCCCACTATTTCCATATTCCATCTCTCATTGTGTCTCTCTTGTTTTGTATGTTTTATGTTTTTGTGTTTCCGCATATTTTATGTGTTGCATTGCTCTTCCATAAATTTTCTAACAAATCAGGGGTCACTAGGCCCTAAACCAAGACATACTCTACAGGATTTACCACAATCCCAAACCTGATATTCCTAGGCCTGAATGGAGAGAAAACCACCTCTAGGATTTACTGTATATCCCGACTTTCATCAGTTGAGGATTCCTATGCCTACCTAGGAAACACAAACTTGGCTTTACCACAGTCCACAGTCTGGATCAGGAGTTACTAGACCAGTGGCTTTACCATGATCCACACTCAGGTTCAGGGACCATTAGGCCATATGCTATGTAAATTCGGAGATCTACCCCACTCATATTTGAATCCATCTGGAAATTCAACTAAACCAAAACATGAGAACCCCACAACACCATGTCTATCAAAAATGGAAAGGATAGGCTAAAAAAATTGTCACACCTAGAAAATACCCATGAAAAGACAGCAAATAACCACATGTAATACCATGCATGCCAAATATAGCAAGGAAATCATGCATGCAAATAAATGTGTGCAAAGAATCATGTTGTAGATGCTTGATTTATTCTCCTCCTTCTTCTGCTTTCTTTCCTTTCTTGCTCCAATGCCAAAGTGCTCCAAAAACTCTAAGTGTCCAAGAGTGTGAGAGAAATAGAGAGAATAATGAGAGAGATCTAAACAATTCACTGACAAAAGGTACCAACTAATCCTCATAAGCCTTTTTATAGAATAGGCCTCTATTTTCTTCATTTTCCATTATTTTCATTCATTTTCCTCCTCATGTGCAACCTGTGACCTTTCATCTCCCTTTTCTCCTAATTTCCATTATTTTCATAAATAAATGTGGCAAAAATGATATTTTTCCTTTCTAAATCATTTACCTTTGCCTATTTCTTTAACAATATTAAAAAAATGAACACCCCCTAGGTTGTTTTTTCCAACATTCAGCTTGGAATAAGTGTCACATAAATCATGGTTACTATTTTTAACTTTGTTACATAGAATTTTCCAGGTTTTTTACATAGGGAAGACATGATGGTTGAAAACCTCTCTAGAGGTAGGTTGCATGTCTCAAAAAAAAGAAAAAAAGAGAGAAATAAGACACAAGGAAGGAGTCCTTACAACAATTTTGCTAACATTTGTCTTTTGCAGGACTCTAGATACTCAATAGAATCATGGCTAGAAAACAGATTCCACATATTCATTTCTCCATTCTTTTCCAGCCATCCATTTCATTTTCACCCTCTTCACTCACCTCCCTACTTCTCTCCATCACCCAGCCAACAATAGAATCAAAATTTTCCTCCTTTTTGAAGTGCTACAAGGTTGTCCTGAAATGCTACAGGAGAAACCTGAAATGCTATAGGAGGAAGATCTGATCAGAGAAAGGGGCCAAAAGGTCATGTATTATTTAGGAAATGTTTAGATAGGTAAACCAACATCACTTTCATCACTCATCCACTCTATCTAGCCAAAATTCATCCTCAACTTCCACTTTGCCCTAGATAAAGGAAAAAAATAGAAAAAACTTTTCTTTCAATTTTTCCACCACTTACACCACCTCGTGATGATTTTAATCCTATCCTTGTACCTTAGATGAATTTCTCTCAATCCCACATGCAATATGAGGTATTAAAGGGGAATTAAGTGACTGCTATAGGAAGGATATTCCTCCTATAACAACCTCTATAGTTACAAGAGAATCCAAAATCATTTTATTTTTTACACCCCCAGAGCAGAAAAACAGCCACCCTAAGCATCATGAAGCCATTTCTGAAGTTGAGATGGGACACACCATCCTTAGAGAGCAGATATTAGATAATCCACCCTCTCCACCCGTAGTATATTGGACACTAGGAAGAATCCTACACACACAAAAATTTTATCAGTCAAAGAATGAACAAGCTATGAATACCTATGCAGAAGAAAGAAAAGGAAATCAACACGTTCAAGATCATCATGTTATGAAGTCCAGCTCCAACATGCAGGAATATCAAACAATTCGATATCATAGATAGGCTTAGATATGACAACCCTCACCTATTTCATACGCATATAATGATAAAATGTGTTAATGGTCGAGAAAGGAATTTTTATGAGTTGGAGGTGACCAGTAACCTTGGCCACCTTCGATTAGTAAACTAAAGTTCATTTAGTCACACATGCAACATGGAAAAGTCAACTTAAGTGGATTAGTGATTACAAGGAGAAAGGTGATGATCACGAGGAGAAGGGTGATGACTGCAAGGAGTGGGGACAACAGTTAAAAAAGGGAATTTCATGCAAGAGCCATGCCACCAAGGTGCTCTGAGCCTTTACCACAAAAGGGAATATTAATTACAAGGCTCAAATATGTTTTCATAATTGCTCATTTCTAGAAAATAGTTAGAAAAGGATGATTTATTTCTATCAAATACTAGCTAGGGTGCCACCAAGCTGCTTCAAACTGTGTTTTCAGGTGCTACAAGAGGAGCTAGAGGAGGTCTAAAAGAAAGTTACAATAGATAATTGAAGGGATAAAGGGAGCCAAAACTACCAAAATTTTTCCTCAATCCCTCATGCACTTTACATATGTATCTTGAAAGGAGTAAGTGGCCTTCTCCCTCTTTAATTTCCATACATCTACATGGAGAATTCTTCTTGAATTAATTACATCTGCAACAATTTCCTTTGAAAATTTTTATATCTGAAGGCAAGACAGGGACAAAGAATTTTGTTTTGATAAAAAATTATTAACATCCTTATCCCCCTCTTATAAAAAGGAAAATTTGACACTATCTATACAACTGAGACTACTCTAAGGCCAAAATAAAAAATACACCTAAGTAGCCCCGAGAAGGAGCAGTAAGAGAAATGGGGGTAGGTTTCAATAGAAGAGAACCCATAGACACAAAAATAATTCATTAGCAGCCTCCTATGGTAGACATTTTCTAAGACATCAGTGGATGGGTGTCTTTGAACAGTTGAAGGGATATGATGATGACATAACTCAGGAATTTTCCATGGCACTAAGTTCTCAAGGAGAAAATAGTTCCATTACTGTTGTTAGAGGACTTTCCATCTCTTTAAATTTTGAGCTCATAAGTAGAGTGACTACCCTACCCTTGGGAGTTCTTTGGAGCAAGGAGGATAAAGAAGTAGGGGTCACAACCAAGAAGAACTTCTTCATCCATACAGAAAAACCTATAGAATATAAAAATGGAGTGAGGATATAAATCCTACCTTACCCTTGGGATGAAGTGGCCTATCACATTCTCAAATAAATATCCTGTGAGGGGAGGTTGAACATTTTATATGCCTATCATTTTAGGCTACTCCATGAGTTAATATTCAAAGCAGAATTACCCATTCCACAGAGACTCAATTTTCCCCATTTCCTCTTACAATCATCTCATTGAAATGAGATAGCAAGTGAGGGAATGGAAGCACCAAAATAATACCCATAGTGGCCTCATTAATTTTATTGTTATGGATGCTCTAAGTTACCTAAGGAACCCTGTGCTATGGAATTTTTTTGTGGACCTGGACATGGAAATTTTCATTGTAACACAAGCCATTTCCTCCACACAGCAAGAGGGAACACCAACCTCTAGTATTGGGGGTAGAGAAGAAAAGGGGCAAGCAGAAACCAAGGAAGAAGAGGAGGTAGCGAAAATAGAGGAAGACGAAGCAAAAAAAGAGGAAGGAAAGGAAGGGGGGAAGCAAGAAGCAAAGGAGTATAACTATGAGGTTCCCCCTAAGCTTCAAGAGACAGAAAAACAAGGAAATCAGAATTTTTTCTCTCCAGGGACACATAGCAAGAAGTGGCAGCCATATTGGTTGCATTAGGCACAAGTGTCAATCCCAAAAGAAGGAAGCCAGGAAAATTCCCTTGTACTTTAAAACAAGGAATAGCACCAGGATAAGGTATGGTAATCCTTAGCCTCTTTCAAAAATACCTATCATTATTAATTATTCAACAAGAAAAAAGGAATACATGGGACCTAGTGAGGGAAAAAATGAAGAAGGTACCTCTCCTAAGGCCAAAAACAAGCAACCTGTGCTACCCAAGTGAAGGCCCACCACTAGATAAGTCACCTTTAAGAGGATCAAGATACAAGTTTCCATGTTACATGAAGAAAAAGAAGAGCTACATGAGGAGACGTAACAACTACAAGAGAATCAGGGGATGTTATAGGAGAAATAGGGATTCCTACAAGAGCAGCAAGAGGTGCTACATGAAGGGGAATCCACTCTAAAAGAAGATAAAAAATGCCTCCAAAAAAATTCATTGAGGGAATTAAGATTCTACCTGAGAAGTTCATTGTCCCACCCTTCTTTTAGTTAGAGAAGGAAAGAGACAAAACACATAGATGGATGAAAATTGCAAAGTCCAAAAACGTAGAAGATGTGGGCCTCATGGAGGAAAAATTCAATGAAATGGGCAAGGAATTGAATAATTTGAAACCAAGGGATTAAATCATGCCAAATACACACCAATGCAAGCTTTACCACACACAACCATAAGCATATTGAATCGTACATGAGCATAAGCAACATGTAACCTAGCACGACCAACCAATGCATATTTAGCATATAAAATTAAATAAGCAAGCATACACGGAAAATACACAAGCATGACCAATATGTGACGTAGAATACACAAGCGATGCATATACACCATGTAACAATATGTAAACAAGAGTGCACACACAATACATAAACAAGAACAACACACAATTAGTCATACATTAATGACATCATGTCGACAATAACATCATCAGAACTTTCATGGAGACACCACTGCCACAATGGACAACACAACACAAATGCAACAACCACATAAAACATAGGTATAAAAACACATAATCAATCAACATAACACATGATCAACACACTACCCATCTAGTCTGAGAGTTGAACCATGCTATGATACCACTCAGTAACACCCTCTTCCCAACAGGCCAACTGGGGTAAACATGTGATGAGAGGCTAATAATATTAGATTCAACCTCCTAGATGACCTTAAGGAAGTGGAGCCGACGAAAACCTGACAAACAGACCTTACACAAAATCCAAAACACCTCCAAGAGGTAACCCAACCTCCCATACCCCTGAACCCTAAGGGGAATTGATTTTTTACCCTTTTGAGCCTTATCCGTAGTCATATAAGGGCAAGGGAGCAGCTAGAACCCTATAGCTACGGGCATGCCAAGGCAAGGTCACGGCCAAGGCCCCAAAAAATCAGTAATGTGCTTTCAACTCTGGGATTTATGCCACCTTTTTAGCCCCAGAGCCAAGGTCACTGCCCATAACTTCATGAAACTTTAGGAGAGGGTGAATAAAATTATAAAAAAAAAGGTATGGAAGCAATCACATCATTAGGAACTCATCTAGATCCCCCCCAGCCATGACATGCATTTTGTCAAACATGTCACAAACATTGAATCTACAGGTGTAAACAAAAAATTTAAACATGGGGGTCTCATACTTATTTGAGAATCGCTAAGAAGCATTGATCCCTTACATCAT